>CAKJTW010000139.1:1395000-1452500 GCA_917880005.1 Nanger dama
AATCTACCATGATGTACATTTAACAAAATTACATCTATGAAACCTCAATATATGTACTCTATTATTCATACATAATAAAAATGTTAAACCGGGGCTTAGAGCCTGTCATGAAATGACAAAAGCCAGATAACAAAGAACTAAGGCCACCGCTTGACTTTCAGGAAACCTCACGTGTTTTACAATTTGTTTTATGAAAATAAGTTCATGCTCTGGTACTTTAAAATGTTACTTGTCCTTATAAAGACTAAGACCTATTCATCCCTGGGGGACTTTTTGGAACTACACAATTCTGAGCTTCAAGTGCTGGAAAATATCTGCCTCTGTGCAGCAAGTATGGATGGCGTCCATCCAAAGGATCCTTTCTCTTGAGGACCTTCCAGCAGCCCACCTGAACGTGTGTCCTGGACAGAGCCTGAGTGAAAATGTGGGTTTCTGCCCTGCCCCGCACACACTGGAGGGAAAGGTGTCACACAGTGTGTATGGCACGTACTTTAAAAGGCCCAAACACCCACTCCACCACAAACACGGCTCTAGATGGTACTGGACAGTAGAAACAGAGGGAAAAGAGTCAGGCCTGGTCCTCAAGAAAATCACAGGCTACTAAGCGAGAAAAGCCCTTCCCAAAGATAACCTCAATGCCAGGAAGAAAATGGAAAAGGCATCATAAATTTAAAAGAAGCAGCAATTAATGGGGCAGGGCAGATTAAAGAAGCCTCCCAGAGGTGACGTTGAATTTAGATGTTAGAAGACAAGTAGAGAGTGGAGATGCAGAGCCATCAAGGGAGACCATGTGGGGGCCGTGTGGGGAGTCACAGAGGTGGGCCCTCTGGGTCCCAAGACGCCTCGGCCACTGTGGCTCAAACAGCCGCTGCCCTCAACTGCAGATGGTCACCCTGGTGTTGCAAAACCCTGGGACCTACATTAGGTTGATTAAATGGTATAAACACTTCTCCATCAGAAACTTCTTGTTTAACTGGATTGACAAAATATTAAAAAGAGGTCTGCTTCACATAAAACTCGCTCGGCATCTCCTCTGTTGTGAAGGGAGTTACAGAGTAGGTCAGTTTAAGGACATACAACACTGAGAGACAATCGTGTAAACAGTACAGCCTTAAGGGCCAGATGAGATAAGCACACATATGGATGATGGTATTTGGTTCACCCTATATCGAACGGCCCATATAAGTGTCTGGTAGCCAGAGGTGTTCCATAAATGACTCTGGACCAGTGGGATGAAGGGAGATGGTGATGAAGTGCTTCCTCTTTACCTAATCTCACTAGACTCAGAGTTGGGAAGTGGGATCCCTACCCAAAAGCAACAATGTCATTCAGGCCTCCTAAGGCTCCTCATCCTCAAACCACTTGTGATTTTTGAAATATAGTACTAGTATATTTTTATGTGATTTTCTAATCTCTGCAAATCAGAATAATTTGGAATGTAATTGCTTTAGTGATGCATTTCAGAGCTGTAATGTCCTTTGCCTTTCTCCTGGAAAGCCCAATCTGGGTCCATACAATTGAGAAACTCATGCTCAAGTAGAAGCATGTTTTTAAAAGAACCAAAACTATCCCTATTTATACGTAAACAATCTTAAATATCCATCAGCTGAGGAGTAGAAAATAATGAGTTTCATCATAAAATGGAATATCATGATGAAATTAAAATGAATCAATGAGTTACATTTATCAGCATGGATTAAATAATCTAAAAAATGTAACTGCACTGAAACAAAACAAGCATAGAAATATTAAATATTAACATGAGATCCACATGCAAAAACATGCATGACATCATAATTTGTCAATACTGACTGTTTATGAGAAGAAGGGTGAAGGCATCATCTGGGGCTAGAGAGCTAACTACAGTTGTACAATTTTGTTGTTTTTAAAAGGAATACAAAGTAAACACGGCCATATGTTAATATCTTCCAAAGTGCTTTCGCTGTTTGTGAAAATTTACACAATTCAAAGTGGATAATTAAATTAAGCAATCCAGTATTTATGTTTTTTACACGGCAGATCAAGTTAATAGTCGTAATGATTCACCACTACAAAAAAAAAAAAAACACGGAAATGAGCAAGATCTGCTACAAATGAAACTTCAGTAAAACAATAAGCTAAGTTTTATTAAAATATTAAGTAATTATTCAGTTATGATCTTTCAAAACTCTGGAACAAAGGTGTTGATTGATTCAAAATGATGACTGTAATGGAAAACTGGTATCACAAAATCTTAACTGACAGGTATTGCTGGTCTTCGTGAATAAACACGAAACACAGAACATACAAAACCATGTAAGGTTTGTATGATTCCTAGAAAATGTCCAATATACAAATGAATCTGTTTCAAAAATTTCTAAGTTACTCAAATACTACCAATATGCAGGTGGCTTCTTTGGGATAACAGCCACCATTTAAAATAATTATAATTTAATGATTATGTAACAATTACACCAAGAGATGAAACGAAAATAGAATATGATGGGGTTTTTGCCCAGTAGTTACCATACAGATTTCTGCTAAGCTGCAAATAAAACTGAAAAACACTGTCTTGAACAAAGAAGCACATAAAAAGACATAGAAAGACAATCACTAAAGAACAACTTCAATGCTCAATTAATTCCCATGAGTGTGTTACGTTGGAAAGGTAGCCAAAAGGCAACAAAGCAGAATGAGGCAGTTCAAAAATTCTGCCACAGTAACAAATGCAATAACACCTATACACCCAGGGATGGTGAGGTGCCTACATTGTTTTTTGCCTAGAAAACATTTGATTTAAACTATTTATTCATGCAAAACAGGCACTAAATCAACATGAATTACCCCCAAATTATTCCTATGTAATCTTGTTTATCTTATTTCTATGAAGTTTCAAAGTACTATATAATATATACACAAATATATACATATGTTTAAATAAAATATGTAACTGTAAACTACATGGAAAGTAAAAATGTTTGTTTTCTCTAAGTTGAAAATTGAAAAGTACACTGACAGCTCAGTTATAACTAGGAAGACACTCAGCGTTCCTCTGCCCTTTCCTTCCAAATATAGTGTGTGTGTGTGTGTGTGTGTGTGTGTGTGTGTGTGTGTGTGTGTGTGTGTGTGTGTGTGTGTGTGTGTGTGTGTGTGTGTGTGTGTAGGTTATGTCTGTGTGACTGTGTGTGCGTCCTAGGACCAAAAAGACAACTTTGACTCACTGAACGAAGTTGTATCCTGAAATCAAAACTATACAATGCAACTATCCAGATCATTTAAATTAGGCTAGACTCTCTAGAGTGGCCTGTTTCTGATTATATATAAAACATGAGCATGATTTAGATCAAGAAGCCACAAAGACCTGAGATTAGAAAGGTTCCACTGACTGAATTCAGCTCTTCATGCTCAAGTGTGCCTTACAGAGAAAAGCTGGAGACTTACCACTTAAGCCAGGAGTCCTGAGTGCATTTTTGCCCTAACAGGTGATAATTAGCCTAATTAACAGGCAAGATAGTTGTTAACTAGTTGGAAAAGAAATTTAACCTTGTTCTTGCTGAAGTCTGTCATTTTAAAACATTTTACGATATCATTCAGATTCTAAAAGCTGTGAAACATGTTTTTCTAGCCCCTTTGGTTCTTTCCAAAGGTTGAAAAGCTTTAAAAAGACCTGAAAAGGGCCAGAAAACATATTACTCTAAGTCAAAATTACTTCTGGGAGGAGTCTTTGGTAGAATATTAATCCCAGGTTGCCTTTGTCTACTATGAACCCAGAGAATGACTCATTCCAGAGAAAAACACATTCAAGGATTACAAAGGCCATGCCCTCAAGACTGAACGCATCCTTCAAAATCTCATTCCCATGAAATTTTTCTTTGTCAGAGAAACCATCAACTCTGGCTTACCCCAAACCATCCTATTAATTTGGCTGGAACTGGCCCCGTTTCATTGCCTGTGTCCAATCCTCTCAACACAACAGGGGTCAGGAAAGTCTCCTTATTAAAGACAGTCAATATTTTCTACTTGGGACTTCCCAGGCAGTGTGGTGGTAAAGAATCCACCTGTCAATGCAGGAGATGCAGCTTCCATCCCTGGGTCAGGAAGGTCCCCTAGAAGGGAATGGCAACCCAATCCAGGATTCTTGCCTGGGAAATCCCATAGACAGAGGAGCCTGGCGGGCTACAGTCCATACAGTCGCAGAGTCAGAATGACTGAGCAACTAAACAACATTTTCTACTTGGTGGGCCATCAGGTCTTTGACGCAACTTCTCAACTCAGCCTTTGCGGCCCAGGAGTAGCCATGGACGGTACATAAACAAAGGAATGTGGCTGTGTTCCAATAAAACTTTATTTGAGAAAACAGGCAGGGGGCCTGATCTGGCCTGCAGACGGTCAGCGGCCAGTCCCTGGCTGAGATGGGGGTAGCATCCTCCCGCTCATTCCCCGCTGCCGGCCCCCCGCAAAGCACCCTGATCTGTCCAGGGTAGAAGGATCTGAATCAAGCACTGCTGGCAAACAAAGGTCCACTAAGCCCCCTTCTCAGGGTTTAAGAAGTGGTTTAGTCCTAAAACAGTTTGTTTCCTGCAGGGCTTTCAAACGCCAACATGAGGAGCACAGGTGGAAGGAATTACACTGCATGTGAGACCCATTCAGGGCAGGCCGCCCTGTCCTCTTCAAACCACCCCTTTCAAGTGTGTTGCAGAGCTGGAGGGCCTGCAAAGTTGAAACAATTTTAACTAACCATAGAAGTCAAGTCCTAGAGAACAAAACATATATTAAATTGCCACAATCTTCCAGTCTGGACTAAATGAAATTTTATCGCTTCAGGTTAGGTGAGAAAACACTGGATTTACCCAAGGAAGGTTACAATAGCAGTTATAAATAAAAGACGAATACTACTGTTTAAAGACCAAATAAAAAGAATTTCTTTTAAATTAGTGCTCTTGCTGATATAAATAATTTGAGCTAAAATGACAAAATGCATTTCATTCTCTATTTATATCTTCATCCCAAACATCTTGACTGTTTCGGTCTTTACACATTTATAACACAAGCCCAACAATCTGCAAATTGTAATAGTTCAGCTACTTCTGCTTCAAATGATCAATAAAAATGAAGTATGTGTTGGAACCTACTGTGTGTCCAGCAGTGATTTGTGCTATGTGCAGACCTTTAAACGAATGAAAGATACATATACCTCCCCAAAGGGAGCCTACGACTCAATGGTCAATGCTCATGTCACTGAAACACAAGTGCACCCCAGTGTGTGGGACTTTGGAAAAAGCTTTTAAAAAGATGTTTAGAAAAGCATGGGTGAGTACAGACTGAAACAGATGGGAAGGCTTCATGGTTGACACAGGGCTTCGGGTGAACGTCAAAGAGTGAGTGGACTTCAGTAAGAGAGGCCAGCAGTGAGAAGCCTGGAGGAGGCGCAGGCCGAGGTGGGTGAGGTGGAGTGTACGAACCCTGAGTTACTCTGGTACTGGGAGGGGTGGGGAGCAGGCTGAGCAGAAGGGGAAATAAAGTTCATCCTTTGAGCTGAGTCACATTTAAATGGCCCTGATAACAAGATGGAGACATTTGACTTTGAGATGACAAAAGGAAACGCTGGTCTATTCTTTATTTTTCTCTGCTCTGCCCACTCCCCACATCCTCTATCTTTCATTACTTGTTTTTCAAGATTATTCAATTATATTAAATATTTCTAAGGAGCTAAATGTGGCTTTATCCTCCACTAGCACCCATGATCAAAAAGATACAGTACACTTGTATACAAGCCGCAAGTATGTACGTGTCTGAGGAAAAACCTACCATAACAATGTGCACACTTGAGATTTATGATAAACCTATTGCACACAATCATATAAACAGCACAGCAATGCTAACAGCAACAGCTATGTTTCAGGTTGTGTACCTATGGATGCTATAAAAACGTTATTTCAGAGCCAAGAACCTCAGACGGTACCAGTTGCATGTCAATGGGAAAGGTTTTACTAAGTTTTCTGATGCCACTGTTGCCAGTTACAGTACTAAATATTTTAGAATGAACTGGTTGGTAAATATAAATAAGATAGAATTTTATTAATAAGAACAAACAGGTTTATAGAAAGGAGCAAAGCACAGATTTTAAAAATCAACTACAAAATCCACTAAAGCTATTTTCTTTTAATTTTAATACATTAATATTAAATGTAACTGATATATTAGTGGAAGCTGAGTATGAATAAAAACGTCTGTCCTAATTCAGACAACTTGACACAGTCCTACTCACCAAGAAACAATGATTTGTAAGGAATTTATAAAAGTCATAATACGGTCTTTACATTGTGGTATTGGGCCTTCCAAGGTGGCATTAGTGGTAACGCACCTGCCTGCCAATGCAAGAGACATAAGGAACGTAGGTTCAATCCCTGAGTGGGGAAGATCCCCTAGAGGAAGGCATGGCAACCTGCTCCATCCTGGCAGACTACAGTCCACAGGGTCTCACAGAGTAGGACACAACTGAAGTGACCTAGCCTACATGTACAGTGTTGCTATTATGCCAAAAAAAAAAAGAGAAAGTTTCATTAACGTTATAATATGAAATTTTACTAGGACAAATATACATTGTAGAAAAACATCAGACATCTGATGAACCATTAGATGGTTCCAATCCCCTCTTACTAATAAAGCTGACACTCTCACGTGAAGAGAGCTGCTCAGTGCCTGCCATGCCATGGACTCAGAAATAATATCTGGGGTCAGATATTCACGCTGCTGGGGAAGGAGACGTTAATAAGTGTCTGGCCTTGGGCAGCCTCTCAGAGCCTCAGGAGGACCATGTAATTTTTATTCCTGGTGTGTATTCACGTCAATATTTCTAAAAATACTGAGCATGAGACATCTCTTCATTTCATACTACAGTGTAGATCACTGGTGTTCTATAAATAGTGAATCCATGAGAATTACCTATTATTTCCCAACTATTCAAGACAGCGATAGTAAGAAAGCCACGCTTTCCTGCTTGGATTCCTTACGGCAATCCCTGCCAGCTCCAACCCACCAAGGAAGAACCATCAGGAGAGTAGTTTTCTTAACAAAATTAATAAGCCAAAGACAGCAAGGCTGATCAGAAGCAGTGCTTGGGTGATACTCCTAATGGAGGAGACTTCAGTCTGTTAAGATGACAGCCTTGTTAGAACCAGCAACTGACACCAGCATATACAGTTCTCTGCATATTAACATGAGGGACAGTGGACCACCATTATTTATTCAAAATGTGACTTCATACAGGACTCAAGTACACAGTGGATTAAACGGAAGTGAGCAAAATATTTCTTTCTGCCAAACAAGTTTAAATTCACCTTTGATATATGTATTAAAAACCTGTGTATTTTTTCTGAAAAACATAGCACTGGACCACGTTCCATAGAGCCATGCCCCTTATGTACAAGCAAATATGGCATGTCTGCACTCTACCCTGTAGGTCCTCATATGTCTACTTTGCAAACCGAATTTCTAGACATTTGAATATACTCGCCAGGTTTAGAAAGGGCTGTCCAGCCTGACGGTGACTGTGTGATTTGCTGAAGCAGGAAAGGCAGCCTCTCCAAACTTAGGTATTTCATTGTCCTGGCCTTTGTCATCATCTCGGCCTTCCAGCATGTCAGCATGATCTAGGGAACCATTTGAGCTCAAGGTAAGATTAGCTGGAAGGGCTGAGATGTATGGCCCAGTAATCTCAGAGTTCAGTAGGAAATTGACCCTTTCGGAGACCTCAGTCCGCAGAGCAGCAGTTACAGTACACTTCTAGAGTAGCTATCTGGGAGCCTTTGTGCACTGGACCATCACCAGGATAAGATGTGCGTTCAGAAGATGAATTCAACGTGGGCACCGTCAAGTCTGACATGGATCACAGCTGGCTTTAAATCACAGTATTCTGACATTCAGATACACAGAAATATCGTATTACAAGGAATTTCCCCTGCTCCTTTCTAAATCGTAAGTTCAAGGGAAAGTGCCAAAATTGGATTAGCATAAAACACAAATTCTTAAAAGAGTCTTAAAGTGACCATGATCCAACTAAGAGCAAGTAAACACTAGCCATCTCTCTGTCGTTGCTTATACACGTCCACCATGCAATGGGCACGGCGTAGCCTGCGATGAAACAGTAAAACTACAGGAAACATGCATATTTGAGGTGAATCTGGGTGGGAACAACCTCCTTAATGTAGGACAAAGCAGTGAATTTAGCTTCCTTTCGGTAGTCATGAGTACTATTTACTTAAAAAGTTGGATGTGTACAGCTATAGAATTCTTTTTACAAAATAGAGTTGTGGACTTAAGCTCCTTCTCATATGTTCTAAATTATTGAAAAGATAAACTCAGATAGGCATCTATAAATACTGCATATAGATCATTTATACTAATTTTTCAAATCTTCAACACCTCAAACAAAAGACTATATGGAATAGCCTTATCATTTATTATGTACCTTCCAACATTCAAAATATTAAATTAAATTTCTTTCTAATATAATTAAGTGCATAAGCGAAAACAACTGGAAGGATGTAGGTGATAAAATATATTTATACTTGGCATAACTATAGTGTTAGGGCAGCTAAAATACAGAATTAACTGGAGCTATCAAAATGAGGTTAACAGCAAAAAAGACTTCAATTACGGGCTGGGAAGGAATAAAAATGAAAGTCAAAGAGGTTGCTAGCTTAGACTTTACGATATAAAGAAAACAAAACTGCTCAACTCTTTATATGGCTCTATTCTTTTTTATTAAAGATCTTTTCAGACCGAAATACATGAACATGAATTAAAGTCCAAGAGATTACTTCAGGTAAGGCAGTTAACGAGCATTTTGCCCAAGTGGGAGCACCCATGAAGGTGCCCTGAGGGTCAGACCTCACTACATGTCCAGCAGTGCCAGCTTTCCCAGCAGAGTCTCAGGGACGCAGCACGTGGGCACAGACTCCCACAGAGGATGCACAGCAGATGGGAACCACAGGTGCCCTGTTCTGTAACTTAGGCACATCCTGCCCAGCCTTGCACACTGGCTTCCACCTTCAATACAAGTCAGACTGCAGCCCAAAAGTGAGACCTGACCTACCCATGGCAGCCTGAAGCACACCAGCGCTGACAGCCATGCCCCTTGACCTGAGAATGGAAATTTCAGCAGTCACCTCAGCGGGTTCCTCCTCGCCTCCCGAGGCCTGGTGACCCACCCCACACCTTTGGTGGTCTGTACTCTGAGGACATCCATTTATATCTGCAGTCTGGTTGGGACTCCATTGCCCACTCAACAGTTCCCCCGGGTAGCTAAGAGGCTTCTCAAATGTAACACATCCACACCTGGTCCCCAGTCTCCCCTGATGGGCCTGGTCTGACAGTGGTTTTGCCCATTAACCACATCATTAAAGTTAATGATGTGACCTCACTCTTCCCACCGTCCAGGCCAAAACCGCAGCATGACCCATGACTCTTTATCTTATCCAGGCCACCTGCGTGGGCTGCGCTCCTCAGATAGAGTCAGAGTCCAGACACTTCCATCTGCCTGCTGCGGCCACTGGGTCCAACCCGCCACCCCCTCAGTGTCCAACAGAGACCAGCCTCTGCCACCATCCCCCGTCCTCCATGCAGGCTGTTCTCTGCACATCACATGGCAGACAGTGGCTCCGGTAAAGCCCGAGTCAGACCACGCCAGGCCTCTGTTAAATACCTGCCAATCTCTCACAGAAGGAAAAAACCCAAGTCCTCTCAGGGCCCTCCAGAGCCTGGCGTGGCCTGAGCTGCCATCACCTCTCCCCCACCCCGCGCCACCTCGCGTGCCCCCCAGCACAGCGGCCTCTTGGCATCTCTCAGCGATGCCCCCACATCCTCTTCAGGATCTGAGGATTTTTCCCTCTGCTCAAAAGACTCATGGGGCTGGGCCCCTCTGCTCAGTCAGACCTAGATCACCCATCACTTTCTCTCTGAGGCTTCCCCCATCGTCTCTTATAGAAAACCAACCCCCTTCCCAGCTTCCTGGGTGGCGCTAGTGGTAAAGAACCCTCCTGCCAAATAAGGAGACTTAAGAAATGCAGGTTCCATCCCTGGGTCAGGAAGATCCCCTGGAGAGGGGCATGACAACCCACTCTAGTATTCTTATCTAGAGAGCCCCATGGACAAGGAACCTGGAGGGCTATAGTTCATGGGGTCGAAAAGAGTCGGACAGGACTGAGAGACTAACACTTTCACACTTTTCAGGGCCCAATATAGGGCTTACCACAGAGTAGTTACCTAGTGGATAAGTGCTCAAATAACAAATTAATTAAATATTGTAAAATAACAAAATTTATAAAACTTTATTTTAATATGCAATGCATCAAAATACACACACACACACACACACATACATGTATGAACAAACAGAAACTGTAAGGAGAGAGTCACTGTGAATAGCAGTAATCCTGGGCAGGAAGTGGGACTTGGCTGAGGGAGCCCAGAGGAAGAGGAAAAGCATCAATCAGGGAAAAGGGAACTTCTACTCAGCACCTTACATATTACTGTACTACAAATATCTACCAACACACATTCCATTGTAAAAATATATATGGATAAGCAAACACAATTTTAGGAGAATAACTGAATACAAGGAGGTTAGCAAAAAGAAAATTGTAAGTTAAACTTAAAAGAATCACTGATTTTATCCACCACTGGCTTTTCTATGCCATACCGACATACAGTGTTACACAGGTGAAAAAATCAGAGTGTTGCAGAGAGAAACAGGTGAAATATTTACTGAGGCAGTATAAAATCAGATCTATAAAGAGAAAGACACTTTTCCCTCAATTTTTGTAATCTAAAACCTCACTATATTTATATTCAGATAGGTCAGACATCAGTGCTAGTTGATTTTATAACCCTATACTATGAATGCCATAGAGCTGACAGCTAATCACAGATACTCTTCACCTCAATTAAAGAATCTTCTGTTTGTCACAAGTAACCACATAATCACAGTTCTGGAAGAGATGGTTGTAGGTATTCAATAATGAAGATATTATCACATTCTTGTGACTGTCAAGCCAATTCTCACTAAAGACCTATGCTAATTTTTTGATTTACTTCTCTGTTACACAAGAGCCCTGATCCTGTTGTGGCTTATTCGTCATTCAAAAGTTGACTCCGTACCACCTCACCCATATGGACTTTTGAATTGCTTACCACTTCCATTTACCTACATTCCCTAAAACTCCAAACGATTAATGGACGGTAGATTTTCAGCTTCTTGATCTTTCACAGTGATAAGGGCAGGAAATGATATATTAAGAAACATTTATAAAATTTAATAATCTTACAGAACTAAATTTTACTGAAGGCTCAAAATATGGCAAGAAGTATTCTGACAAATGACATTCCCAACGACATGGTTAAAACTGCAAACAAAGCTGCCTGCAGGAAACCACACCACTGCGTGAAACAAACAGCCACACTGACATCAACGTGGCTGAGACGCCAGGGCCTTGGCTGTCTCTCTTAGCCTGAATTTCTATACATGTCAGGTGCACTGGCATTCAAAGAAAATGCTGCCAAAATATGCCCCAACAATAAAACCCTATAATTCTAATTTCAATCAAATTTCCATTGAGTGAGGTCCTAAGGATGTGTTCCCAAAGTCATGAAGTGGTGCTACCAAAGGCCGTCCCCTCCAGGTTAGGAAAAAGGTTCTGAGGCTGAGAGTCAGTGGCATGTATCTAGTCAGGACAGTTGATTCTCTGTCCTGAAAGGCCCTGGCTTCCCATCTGTGGGGCTAGAGGCAGTCTACATGTGAGGTAAGTGTCCACTAAACAAAAAGGCCTGACTTCCAGAAGACAGAGGCTTGAGATCTCTATTCTTGATTTGTCAAAGACAGAAAAACAACAGAAAGCAACAGTCTAATAAACGATGCCTTATAGTAATGCAAAACCAGAAACACAAGCAGAAGGAAACACAGTAATAACAGTAAAAGAGTCGAGAACACTGGGCTTCCCAGGTGGCTCAGTGTTAAAGAATCCACCTGCCAATGCAGGGAACACAGGTTCGATCCTTGGGCTGGGAAGATTCTCTGGAGGAGGAAATGGCAACCTACTCCAGTACTCTTGCCTGGGAAATTCCATGGACAGAGGAGCCTGGCAGGTACAGTCCATGGGGTCGCGAAGAGTTGGAAATGACTGAATGACTGAGCACACACACACAGTGCTTTATACAGAGCAGGCAATCAGTGACTGAATGGAAAGTTCTTGACCAAAACTGAGAGACCAAGAATGAAAACCTAACAATAAAAACAGGAATATAAAGAGACACCATATATAAGCAGAGGACAGAGATAAAGCATTCCATGGGAATGTAAGTGATATTCACACAAACGTGCCTACGAGCTAAGAACTAAAGGAAAGCTACTCAAATATGGGAAAGACATGTGTCCTCATGTCTACAAACCATGTTATGGGCCATCCAGAGACTGTGCACCCATTTCCAAATATAGAGAACATTGTTCATAATAAGCAAGTTTATCATTGTTACCGGTACCTACTATTCTTCAAAAGAGCATAAAGAGACAGAGAACAGAGAGACAGAAGCAGCAGCACTACAAATAAAAGCCTGGGGAAAAGAGAATCAGGAAAAGTTTCTCTGGGGAACAACAAGCGAGAAGTACAAGACCACTGAAGGAATGTTAACTTGTGCCCGAGTTTACATAGACTTGACCAGGGATTAATACTGTGGACAGAGTTGGTGACTGAGGAAAAGACATAAAAGGCAGAATTAAAGAATTCAACGATCAAACTCTTTAAGTGTGGGCTATTTGATTTTGACAACTGATAAAACCAATCTGAATGTAATTATGTGAAGCTACTATCATGAACTAACAAAAGGCTAAATACATGAACTCTGGTACTTGGGCAATCAACTGAAATCAAAATGCCCACAGCTTTGCAGTACACAGAGAAGAAGCGCAGTTATGTACTTACCCTTCAGGGCTGGTATCAGTGTGTCGGGCACGTCTGCTTTTGCATACTTTTCATTTTCCTCCCACTGCTGTTAAAATTCTTAGGAAAACCTTTGGTCACTCTCAGACACATGTGGTACCAGCGCCAGCAGAGCATCTCCCTGGGGGCGCCCGAGTTGCCACTGCTGCACTCAGCCACACACCCTGGCTGCTGCCCACCTCCCAGGTGGGAGTCCAAAAGTGCGTCCTACGATACGAAGGTTCTGACCACAAGACTATGGTCCAGGACTGAGGCGTCCTCTTTGTTTAAAGCAACCAAGATTGTCCCCAATCATTTATAATTAGAAGAGAAACCATTTATTTGCTAAAATCAAACTAAGATTTGAACGACTATTTGAAGAGGCTGAATAATCTCACAGAAATTTTAAAGAAGATTCCTAGTTTCATTGCTTGGCAAAAGAGTAAATATCAAGGAAAATGCTACTCACATTTAACACTTGCTATAATCTAGACATCATGGGAAGGTGCACTATTTTCCCTGAACAACTATATGAGAACAGTGAATTCATTTCTAACTCTCTGAGTGTCAACTCATAAATTCAGATTTTTGAAGTTACTCTGTAGTTTTATTTATACAAAACTGATTTATGTATGGCAGAAACCAACACAATATTGTAAAATTATTGTCCTCCAATTAAAAATGAATTTTAAAAAAAGAAAAAAAATTCAGATTTAAAAAGTTCCATTTTTCCTCAAGAATAGGATTTAGTTTACAGATTCTTAAATACTCACATTTATAAAGTCATTACTATTCACACTCAACAAATAAAATAATAAAAAGGTGTTGTTAAAATGAAAAGCTAAAGGGTGCTGAACATTATACATACCAAAGTCAATGAAATACATACATACATACATATATATATATAAAAATATATATATATATATATATATAGTAAGTAAAGGCATCTTAACAAACCAGATTCCCTGTGGACACAGCTACTCAATAGTTATTGATACGGTCCGCTGCTTAGTCTAGAAACTATAATTAGACATGATGCTTGCTGTCCATTTCCTCAAGATGTAAAATAACCACGCTAAATAAAGTTATTCCTGTCCAGAACACATTGCCTATTCTTCTAGCTGAAAGCAAACCTCTAGTAAATTCCTATTTATCTTCTTGCCAATCAAGGAATGAATGACTGACACCAACGCAGCCTTATCTGGGACTTAACGTCTGCAGCACATTCTGCCAAGTGATGTCATTGCTCGAGCAGAGGAAAATAACCAGATTATTACAGTGACTAGGAGCAAACTAAACATTTGGGGTTTTGCATGGACAGATTTACACACTGTCTGTCAGATAAAGCACAGTTTGCCTGCTGCTTACACAACAAGCATGTGCCTGACAGCTCCCTCCCAGGGTTAGTATCTGATTACATAAATAGGCCATTCCCCACCATTCCTGAAGACTGACAGTCTGTCTTAGTTTAAAGAGCAATTTCAGACTATCAGCTTTTCTGTCTTGCACATGAGGCTGATGAACATCAGAGCACTTCCTGGAGGTCTAATCAGGTTTTCTCACCACCTGCTTCCGGTCATATAAAACGTGGTGGATGCAACAGAGAGGGAAAAGACAATTTGAAAACTTTTGGCCAACCCAATACTTTTGATGACTGCTCCTGAGGCATGTATTGAAGGGTGAATCATGTCAACACACTTATGTGTGGGGGGGTCCACAGTATTACCTTTGAAATAATTCAGAAGCATATCATGATTTCTTTAGAGCTAATGGCTTTATTTATAAAGTTAAATATGAGGCATGATCACACAAAAACGTTACCCATTTTTATTTTTGCAGTTGTCATATTTTTAAATGAATTTTTGAAAATCATTCCAGCAAGGTATTGAAACACCAAAGACTTCTCAGAATGGCCATATGAAACCACAGCACTGAGCTCAATGAAATGTTTAAAAAGTAACTGACAACTAGTTAACACCTTTCCTATCCCCATCACAATACTCAAAAGAAAACTTATCAATCAACACTCTAGTGAATGTTGATGAGTGAAAATATGGCTTAAAACTTACTTTGACAGCAACAAAAATGGTAGTCAAAAATATTTATGAGCAGACGGTGTCTGTATCGATGCTATGAGGTTCTTTACTTTGTTCTGCTAAGCAATGCTGTTAATACTGCAGCAGCAGCAGCAATAAAAAATAGAAGCGCTATCACCAAGGTCCTACAGTCTACTAGAAGCTCACTTACAAACTACCCTGAGTTAAACACTGATAATTAACAATTACATGTTTCTTCAAAATATAAAGCTATGAGTTTTCCATTCAAAAGTGGGCTGGCTAATCAAGATGGATGAATTTCTTTTCAATAAGGATAAAATGAGGCAGTACTCATTTGAAAGGCAGTACTGAGTATCTTAATTTTATTGTCAGGAAACCAGGTCTTTCTTAATTTTCTCCCTTGGTCTCACACTATATGGGAGCTGTTACAAGGAGAAAAAATCAGGTATTAATATCTCCATTGTTAAATGTCTCTTGAACATATGCTATGGGCCAGATCCCATCCTGTGTCTGGAAACACAGAGAGAAATAGGACCCAGGCCTCCATCCTCAAGGTATATACAATCTGATAAGGAAGAGAGACAAGCAAACACAAATTATATTTCAAGGTAGCAATTTATCTTTTTACAGATATATGTATTTTTTAGATTCAAATGGCCATCTTTTCCAATATTAAACAGCTCTCATTTTCAGGACGATTATCTGTGAAACCTATCCTATACTTTTCTAGTGAAAAGAGGTACTTCCTCCTTAATCTTTCAGTTTTGTTTTGTATGCCTCCTAAAAAAAAAACATCTCAAGCCACATTAATTATTTCATGAAGCATGGGCCTGAATAACACACACATAAAAAGAGCCTACCTGAAAATACAAAAATGTGTACTCTTTCCTTCCAGAATGGCTCCACATGAGCTTTTACACTCTTACACATTAAATACCGACATTTAGCTTAAAATGTCTTATTGCCTAATACTAAGTGTATTTTGTCTTTTTCATCTGTTTCTTCACACCAACACTAATGAACTGTCACAGAAATAGTTTTGGGAATCACAAAGGGTGAGGTTCCTTACAACGGTAAATAATCAGAAGTCATAAACACAATATTGTCTCTAGTAATTTCAGCCATAACTTTCAAACATTCATACCCAGACAAACCAGATGAAATATGTTGCTGCAGGTCAGCTCTGATGGATCCCTCAGAAATATCAACATTATTGCTTTTATTTTATTATGTACCACACTTCATAACTGTACACTGCAGAGTACAATAAAAACTCTGCTACACAGCGTGAGTACTTATTAAGCAGGTCAAAAGTTACTGTAACAAATACCTTGTTCAACTCAGGGTCCATTAATAACATATCTCGTTGCTGCTCAGATGAGGAAATTTTTTTTTTAAAGATGAAGGGGGCAACAAAGAAGAAACATAGAACAATTTGAATCTCTTATATATGCAATTTTCCTTTATATGTACATAGTTATCTACTGTATTTTTCACTGCAATCATATGCCCAGCAACTCTGAAATAACTAATTTAAAATTGGGATGAGAAAAGAAAAATGAAAGGTCATTAAAGAAGGATAAAAAGAACTAGCACAATGCTATTTGTAAGAGTTCAGAGCAGCTGGTTGTGACTGTCCCCACACAGACCTGAAGGTAAGAAACAACATATACTAATAATGCCAGTCTCTCAAAGGCTGTATCGATTTAAGCAAACACGTATACAGAGGGACTGCCAAGTTCAAACTACACCGCAAAGTCAACCAAGAGCTGCTTTTCCAAGGTAGGTGGTATGGCTAACTTTGCTACACAAGGCAATGTTTCTACAAACAAAATTAGCTAAATTTGAAGCTCACCACTGTAATAACAAAAATGGGAAACTATAAATGAGGGGAGATTTAAAAGGGGAAAAAAAAAAGCAAAGCTAAAGATATTTAGGGTGTCATAGGACATTTACATCGTGAGTAAGCAATGGAAAACATTTATGGATAACTGGGTGATACAAAGTGGATGCTTTTCATCACTTCCGGAATGAAGGACAGGAAGAAGACAAGCATGGAGGGATGCGGAGAGAAAGGGAGGGAAAAGCCAGCAGCCCACAAGCACTGCGTGCCCGAGGACACGAATGGCTGGAGAGGAGAGGCTGTGCGATGAACTAGCCACCAACATGAAATACTGGTAAGCATAATCAGCCAGCAAAAGCACATACACAATGCACTCAAGAACTCAGCAGTTCATTAATTTTCACAAAACAAAAGCCACTGTATCAATTCTTAATTTTTATATAATTCCAAAACCTGACATTGATTGCAAAGCAAATTTACAGCCTTACAAGTACGTGAGAATGTCACACGTAGTCTATTTTCTTTTTAACTAATGACTGACAATCTTTGATTTTTCTCTAGAATTTGTTATTAATTTCTTATCACAGGAATCAAGATAATTGAAAGGAAACTCACCCAATGAGCACTGATGCCATCAGGGCCCGCCCAGCACCTAACAGTGGCTCAATAAACAGAACTGAAAAAAAGTTTATTTTTTTCTTTACTTAGGTAAATAAGAAAGTTAAATATCTACCAAACACTTGTAAGTGTTACTGAGGAATATGAAATAAGCCTCGAGAACTACTAAATATAGTCCGGAAGTGTGATTATTCCCTAAAAATTAGCAGAAGGAAACAACTTATTCATAAATCACATTAATCAGTGGTGTTTCAGCCATCTGAAACGTGTCGAATATTCGCATCTGATGTGCCTGTGAACAGTCATTGCTCCTGGTGTACAAGAAATGCCGTAATTGGTTTAAACCGGCCTGGCCCATCTGTCTTTAATGCTCTTATTACAAGGCAGTAAGCAGAGAACTATTAGAGCTGCAGTATAAGCTGTAAGATCTTTACTCGTTCTTAAATCATTTAAAAATAATGAGAGCTTTAGCCTTTATCTAATTAACGAGTGCCTTCTTTGAATTAGAAAAACTGTATCATTTAGCCCACGGTTGTTTAGTAAATTGGCTTGGTGGCATGCAAGCTAATGCAGGGGAGCAGTTCCAGCGTCTTGTCCCTGGCCTCTTATTACTTGAATTATAATTCAATGATCACCTTAGATCATGGGCTATTCATAAATCAGAAGGCTGACATCAGATGAAAAATTGTATTAATATATGAAACTTATTATATAGTACAAACTGCTCTCTTGATAAATTACATTGTTCAAACTTGACAATGATTGCATTTAAAACATTATTCCTGTTTGCTGTTTTACAGACTGAAGCCTCTTCATGAAAAATTTACAATGCTCCTCTGTGTTTTGGAGTCAGAGGGCAATAGGAGCACATGGCAGACAGGAACCATACTTCAGATGCGCTGGCAGCTGCAGAGGACAGAAAGCGCTTCTGAGGGGAGGAGGCGGCCCTCCGCTGCATTTCCTGCACCTCCATCTCTGACTTTATGAAGATGCTAATTGCCCTCACCAGCAGAAGCACAGTAAATAATGAAATTTTAATCTCAGCCTACTGGATTGCTTTCTCCTCCTCTATAGGTGTTTCAGTGAAATTTATAGTCATAAATGTTTCACAGAAATTTATAGCGTGAGAGGAAAAAATAAAGGGGCAAACCCATGAAGTTTAATTTGAATTGAGGCCGGGCTCCTTAGATGATGCGTTATGACAAATGCTTTTCGCCAAGGCTGACTGGGTAACTCAAGCTGTAGTTCCATATTATTTACATTAATTACATGAAGGCGGCTTTGTTAATGGTACATTCTGGTATGGGTCGCAGCATGATATGCTAATGATCTAAGAAAAATCTGCATCTCCAATATTTATGATAATTTGTAATAGGAAATAGGGTTGCTTTTATTTCTTTCTCCTCACTGGAATTAAAAAGTCAGCACAAAACAATTTTATTCAGAGAAGAAAGGAAAAAGTTCTAATCGCCAAGACATTTAAGTGTTATAAACAAAAGGAAAGACTCTTATTGTTAGGGGTGTTGTCACAGCCTGTGACAAAGTGATAATACGGCAGTTCAGGGTGAGGTGTGTATCAGCTGAACTGGATGGAAGGAAGCAGAAACGCAAAGCCTAACTTCCATCCCCAAATCGCCTCCTGCTCCTGTGTGCTCCCACCTCCCAGCTCGCAGCTACCTTCAACAGAAAGAAGAGAAGCTTCAGATAAACACTGCTAACTTAAACTAGGTTACATTCATTATATGGAACACCATCATGCTGGAAAATATTTGATATTTTTACAAAATCCATCACAACTTGTGAGAAACTTATGGTACGATTATATAATCCCCGAAGATTAAAACTGCAAAACTATGGTAATTTATACATATTAAATATCATATTGTTATTCTTATAAATTATGTCCAAATTTATAAAATCCTAGAAGCAATGGTAATATTACCATTATGGCTTTTGGGAATATAAAAACAAAGAAAAAATTGCTCAAAAAATCAAACATGATACATTCAAAAGACCAAAGCTTTTCTGATTATTCATGTTTAAACTATGCTACCTGTATTTTCAAAAACTTTTTAAACATGCATCTTATTTTAGTATTAGGAGTCGGCAATAAGCAGCTACATAGATGGATAATTTTGGCATGATAAAAGTTACATATTTTCAAAGTAATAATGTTCTACTGGAATAAAAGTTCCCATATAATGTATCCTATTCTACAGAACAGAGTAACAAAAACACTTAGGAAAAGAACCTATAGATAATGGGATACTTCACAAGCATGTTTAAATATACAAAGTAACCTTCTAAGATAGACATACAGTAGTTTAAGACATACTGTTAGGTCTTCTACAGACTAGAAAATAATATTGACTTAGAATTTTTAAATCTAAGAAGGAATATTTCTATAAACTGTTAATACATAGATATTCTATGTTCAATATGATTAACAAAAATCAGGACAGCAGTCACCTCCAGAGAAAGGAAAAGTGGGTGCTCCGAGTCCCACACCACATGGAGGCCACAGGAGTGGCAGTGTCTATCACTATTCTTGATTTCTGACACCATATATGCAAAAGTGCATGTGGTTTTCAGAACCAGAGAGAAGAAGGGTTTCATACTGTTAAAAATGAAGAAGATATGTTACCCTTAATGTCCAATGTTAAGATGAGAAGTCCACTGGTTCTTTAAAACTTATGAAAAAGAATACAATAAAAATCAATTTAATGAATAAGAAATAAAATCTCCTCTCAAGCACCTTGGTTCAATGAACAAAAGCTCCTCCATCTGTTAATTGGAAAATAGAAAGCTTTCTATGATTTACTCTATAAAACATGAAGGCCACATACAAAGACAACAGCTAATGAGCCAGGAGCATTACCGGGCACCCTCGCACAATTCAGCTGTAAGCACAGTCACGTTGATCTAGTGTACAAACAGTGCAAGCTTCTGAGGTCTCCTACCTCCCTCAGGGCCAAAGTGGGTCTCCCCTGTAGGAACAAACACCCACCAATGTGACTACACTTGGAGAGGGGCCACACCTTTTATTCCCTTAAGGAAACACAATTCAGATTACATTGTGATATTAAGAAATTTGACTAATCCATCAGTTGACCACAAAATTGTAATAGGAGAAACAGAAGTCTTGTACCTAATATAAGATTCAGAATATAAGATACATGTTAATGAATGTATTTCAGATCCTAACACAAACTGAACACCATGTCATAAGACCTTTAAAAATTACTTGCAATGGATTTGTTATAAGGCCTTGGTTATGACTCATATGACATTTTTAGAATAGCTATCCTAGCTACCACATTATACTCCGTAATTTAGACAAGTATATAAGCCAGATACACTTCCTTCTTTGTCCTACTCTTTTGAATAAGAATGTGACAGAGATTTCATACTGTGAAGAATTTAAATATTGAAATGATGTTTGATGTTTACTGATTATTTTGAAACTGTGTATTAGGCAGTCTCACTAAATTACAGAGTTCAGAAAATAAAATTACAAAGTCTGATGGAAAAAAATGTTCAGAAATACTACTACTATATTCAATATACAAAATTTACATGAATTTTAAAAATATTTTTCATTCTAATAATAATTCAAGATTTAATACAGTATACTGACATATATATATGGAATTTAGAAAAATAGTAATGATGACCCTGTATGTGAGACAACAAAAGAGACACAGATGTACAGAACGGACTTTTGGCTTCTGAGGGAGAGGGAGAGGGTGGGATGATTTGGGAGAATGGCATTGAAACATGTATACTATCAGGTAAGAAACGAAGCGCCAGTTTATGTTCGATACAGGATACAGGATGCTTGGGGCTGGTGCACAGGGATGATCCAGCGAGATGATATGTGGTGAGAGGTGCGAGGGGGTTTCAGGGTTGGGAGCTCGTGTACACCTGTGGCTGATTCATGTCAATGTACGGCAAAACCAATACAGTATTGTAAAGTAGAATAAAGCAAAAATAAAATTTAAAAAATTTTAAAAATGCAAAGAAAAAGATTTAACTTAGAAATTTAAAAAGTATCTTTGTTTAAGCATCTCATTGCCAATGTAAAAACAGCCATATAATATATCCTTCATTCAAAAGTTAGACTGCTCTTTCTTGTACCTGCTTAATCCAAGGCTAAACATTTCATCTGTGCATGCGTGCTCAGTCATGTCAGTCATGTCCAAGTCTTTGCAACACTATGGACTGCCGTTCTCCAGGCTCCTGTGTCCATGGGACTTCCCAGGCATGAACACTAGAGTGGGTTGCCATTTCCTTCTCCAGAGGATCTTCCTGACCTAGGGACTGAACCTGTGTCTCTTGCATTGCAGGCAAATTCTTTACCACTAAACCACTAGGGAATTATGCTAAAACATTAAAGTCCGGCAGAAGGAAGCGTGAGTGTATGTTCGTGGAGGAACACAGATGTCTTCACGCTCCGGAAGTGCTGGCTGCTCCTGCTCTCTGGCACGAGGGTGGCCGGCTGCGCGGGCTGTGTTGGCAGGCGCCCCCGTGGAGGGCGATGTGGCGCACGCCTGCAGCGCCTGCGCACTGACACCCATTAGGGACCGTCTCCTGGGCTGTGTAAGACAGTTGCATGTTCTCTTCCTGATAGACTGCTCTGAATTTTGTTGAGGATGCCTGATGTTTCTGACAACCTGTACAAGCCATACATTTCAGCAAAATTTCCAAATTAATGCTGAGAGCACTTCTCAGCATTCTGTTCTGTATTGTTCACTCTTGCTGATTGTGTCCTAAATAATAAACTGTGGCCTCCGGCGATTTTTCTCAGAATGTTTATGATGAGAACTCATTCATCTAAATCTGCCGGCCAGTGGAATAAAATAAATCAAGAATTTCCCAAACATAACAATATTTGTGTTCAGCAGATAATTGATGACTGCAGCTGCACTAATTAAAACCCATCTGAGTTTCATTAATCTTGGTCACCAGGACCGATTGCCGCGCACCACACCTCGCGCAAAGCCTGGCGCCCTTGCGATCTGGTCACACTCAGGTGGGCCTCACTCCTCAATGTTCCATGATAATGTGAAATATCTCAATTCAGTACATGTAAGAAGCGTAACATATAAACATGGAGCCATTTAGGACATATCTCCAATTGTCACACTCAGTCACAAAAAAGTATAATTAATTTTTGTATCAGGTTAACATTTTTATTATAATACATACTCTCTGTTTGTTAAAAACTGTGTCGATGACCTGTGGTTTAAATAACGTCTACAGTGACAGGCAGGCAGCATGGCAGGGCCCACAGAGCCGCACGGGTCCTGCTTGCAGGATGCGATTCTGAGTGCTCACAGAAGCCCCTCCCAGCAGAATGGCCCTTGAGCAAAACCCTCAAGGGTCTGAATGTATCAGTCTACATATGTTTGGACAGAAACCAAGGAATAATGTATAAATAATAATGTATAATATTGTATACAATAAATAATGTATAAATAATAAAGATATAGGCTCAGTCAAATTTCTACATTTAACAAAGCCAAAATTGTCACTAAGTTCATACATTAGGCCCCAGTATCAGGTTCATCTACACTAGGGTAGGGTACAAGCAACGCCCGTACTGGCATGCAGGGTAAGAAAGGGTGAAAGGATGAAATGCTTGGGCAGAAAACAGAGAAGCATGGTTAAAATGGCACCGTGAAAATCAGTGTAAGAGCAACTTACTAAGGCTCCAGAGGAAGGGGACTCCCGAGAACTATGGAAGAAACACACCAAAGGAAGAGGGAAACTGGGTAACCGTGAACTCTCCCCACTAAAGACGAGATTAAGAGTTTTAAATAAACACATCTTGATAAGTTTTGATTAAAATACTACAAAGCACAAACAGATTTGTTTCTTTAAGTAAAAGAAGCAAAAATACTACATATTTGTGGTGTTCACTTAAAAATTCACTAAAAATATTCTCTGACTTCCAACCAAAGAGGCACTATCGAAGGAACAACTCACTTCATCTAACACCTATTATATAGCTCCAGGTATAATTTCAGGAATGTGAATACTTTTCCCTCTAATCTTAATGCATTACTTGATCCACAAAAGATTTTCTTCTGTAATGATCATCCTCTTTGGGGACAAAAATACATGCTCATTAATAAAATATCCCAAGAACAGAAAAATTAAATGTTTTAATTGTTAGTTTATCTTGTATGTACTAAATGGAAATGAGAGGCCACACAACCAACTTTTCAATATTCCACAGTGCATGAATTGGCCTCTTCAAACATCAGGTTTCATTCTTACCACTCTCTTTGGAAATTAGCACTCATTTTCCCAAGAAGACATGTTAAACATCCTGAGATTTCACATGACCTCTTCCTCAGGACCACCTAGTTGGGAGGCTGATCAGCTCAGTAGGTTCCCGGTATCATTTGGGGATGTACTAAAGACTTAAGGGGGACGGGGAGTCCAGAGGAGCCTGGCATCTCTGCTGTTCTACTTTGCTCCCTGCTGCCGTCTTAACACAGAAGGTCGACCACTCCTACAGCCCCACCCAACCACCCTCATGCTTCCACCCATCTTCCTGCCACTCTCCTCTGCCCCCACAGACCCCCAAGCCAATCCACTGCCCCTGGGCAAGAACACACACGCTCACTCTGAGTACTCTCTCAGAGCCTTCCCCTTGGGGCCTCACATAACTCCACAGCACTCTACCAAGTAAACACTTAGAGATGGACACTGTGAGTGGAAAAGCAAAGAAATTTGCCTAAAGTCGATCAAGAAGTAATGATCGTCTTCTTTAGGGCCAAAAATACATGACAAAATATTCCAAGAACAGAGAAATTAAAGTGTTATAATTGTTATCATATACACACTAGCTGATCTTATGTGTCACTGTAGGAATCCAATCCAATCGTGTATTAATGGCAAACCTATGATATAGAATTTTCAGTCTAGAGGACACAATACCAGCATCTTTGAAGACCATCATGCACATGCTACAGAGAACTTGTCAAGGACACACAGCTGTTAAACAGCACGTGAGAAATGTGAATCAGGTCTCCTAAATTCAGTCCAAGACCTTCCCACTTTCATGCAGTTTGGAAGGGGGTGGTGCTCCTGGTAAATAAAGTCTGCCATTTCAGGAATGGGAGAGAGAAAAAAGATGTCACTATGTGTATAAACAATTCTTGCTGATACCTTTCTGATAATCATAGTTTCATTGCTTGGAGATACACAGTACAAAATACAAAATATTTACCAAGTTTATATTTATTTACTTTGTTACACTTTCTGATCTAGCGCCTACAAGAACAACTGAGGCAGAGGCTACAATGTTCATTGAAACCATTGACTCAGAGCTGGATCGGAGTAACTTGTTAACGAAACTGAGCACACCATTCTTCCTGTCCTGGAAATACCCTGCACATATCCATACACAAACCACCTGAACAAATCCTCAAGTGGGCTCAGTTTTCAGCAAGACCAACCAAAAGCCTTGAAAAGACTGACTACTAGCCCTGGGGGTGAGGGGAATCCTAACTCACTTATACCAGAGAGAAGAGTCATCAGTGCTGCCACCAAGACAACTTAAACACCATCTGTGAACAACAGTCACAAAGGACAGTCCCAACAGAATAGGCACCTATGGGCTCCCAGGTGTCTCTGGCCAAAACCTACCGAGTCATCAGTAACCTACTCCAATACAGAATTCACTTAAACTTCCAGATTCACCATGCTTTGTTTTCTTTCTGAAATGATTTAGATGTATAATAAAATTATGAAGTAGAATTTTCTCACTTTTTAAAATATCAAACAAAAGAGTTGATCAAGAAATAAAAGAAATTAAGTAAGAATACAAAGTTTTCTTAATTTCACATTTTTTTCCATATCAATAATCCTTACTATAATGAGCCAAAAAATGAGCTATCCCCTTATCCCTTGTTTTATAATGAAAATCAGGTCTTTACAATGTTTTACAAAACTGAAAGTTGTAGAAAGTTCTAGTAACCCCCTTACTAACGACTTTGAGTGAGAGACTCTCAGTGGATTACTGGCTGAATAACCAACACCCAGATTCACAACATGATCTGAGTAAGTGTGGCTGTCTCTTCACAGCGCTTAAACTCCATTCAGCTGTGAGGAAATTTCAGTTCTAAGGAACGGTTTAAGGTTGACCAAAATTAACTAAAAACCCAGCATCCTCCAGGGATCTCTTCTGCCCTTCTTGTCGCCTTCCGAGCCGGCCCCCTGAAGGCAGCCGCACGCCTGTCCCCTTTATGTGGGTCACAGATGGCCTGAGCCACATGCTTCCCTGCAGAATCATCAATCAGGATCACTTGGCTTTTCCTCCTTCTGGTATTTCACTTACAGAGCTCTCTTCTCAATCATTAGCTGTGTGACTATGTGCCCTTAATCTCCTCTTAGACTTCTCTCCCTTCAGTTTATTTAGGAAAAATCATCAAAGGTTAGTTCAACTTTGAACATCCTTTATTGGCTAACTTTCAAAACTGCATCAGGGTTCACCCTTGGAGTCTCTTATGTTTAAGAGTATATACCTTAGGAATAAGAACCCTAAAATAAGCATCTCCTTACCTTTTTCTCCTTATGTTTTCCAATTTTATTGATACTAAATATGGGAATATGTATCTATAATTTTGACAAGTATATTTTAATAAATTGAAAATTCTTGAAAAAGTTAGATTTTTGTTTTCAATGTTTCTTGTAAAATACTACCACTCTTTAATACATATATATTAATGTTTATTGGGCTTCCCTGGTGGCTCAGTGGTACAGAATCTGCCTACCAATGCAGGAGATGTGGATTCAATCCCTGGGTTGGGAAGACCCCCTGGAGAAGGAAATGGCAACCCACTCCAGTACCCTTGCCTGAGAAATCCCATGGACAGAGGAGCCTGGTGGGCTGCAGTCCACAGAGTTGCAAAGAGTCAGACATGACGTGTGCACTGACTAGCGGCATCATGTATGTGCACACACATGTAGAACACATACACACCCACATATATAACTGAGTCATTCCTTGTTAATACCCGTCTGTACTAGTGTTATGAACATATGTTATATGAATGAGAATGGCAAATAATTTATGTCCTGAATCAAGGAAGAAACTCGTTCCCAGACAGAAGGGACAGGCTCTGACACACGTGCACACCTGAAACTCCAGGGGAGCTCAGACACCTGGAGGAGCGCCTAGTCCACCTGCAGAAGCTCAGCGACGGAGCGCATCTGCAAGACGAGCAGCATCTAGTCACCTGAGATGCAGGAGAAGGCATGGCACAGTCGGGGAGACAGGGAGAATTCAGTACAGCTGCCGCCAACAGGGAGCAGAAGAAGGCAAAAAATGTGACTCGAGATGTCAACCAGGGCCAGGCCACAGAAGCTCTTTAAACCGGCGATCAAGATAGACCACACTGAGCGTGTTAATAGTTTTAAATTTAATTTTCCTGAAACTGACATTTCTATCTATTTAATACTCTGGAAATCTTTTTCTGATACTGCATTTAATATTTAAGGTAAATTGTATATTTAACAAAAGATGAAATTATAATTTCTTCCAGGCTTTACTGAAGCTATCCTGCACCTACCAATCAAAATATTATAAATAAACACAAATGGGAAAACGTGGCTTATTCCTTCAAGAAGCTGCTATTACCATCTAAGTTGAGATCTGAACACCCATTCAGAAATTCAATAAATATTTATTCAGTGGTTCTCACACAGAACTAGGTGATGGAAACAGGAAAAAAATAAAATTGAAGCAAGATTCTGGGATTCTTCCAGCACAATCTCATTCCCTCCATTGTAGGAGGTTATAGAGATTCTGAATAAGCCATGTCATAAATAAGATCACATCTTATAATTACATGCTGATGAATCTGTGGACAACAGAATTCCTTCTCTGGGCTGTAATGGTCTACAAAACACTTCAAATCGTTATTCAAAAAAAAAAAAAAGTAAAGATAAATGGGTAATATATAATTTTGTTAATCTTGTTTTCAGAGAAGATACACTTTCTATTGAAAATTAAAGAGAATCTAATTTGTGCTAAGATGAAAATTATACACTTTTCATTTTTAGCCCGTGTAATATCAATGTGATTAATTAAATTTAGATGATCCAAAATGATAAAAAGTTTAGAAGTAACTTTTTTTGTTTATATAGTTCTTGGATTATTTAACTAAGGATTAATTTCCAATGAAAACAAAGCAGCAAGGACTCAAAACATGGTTATTAAGAAAAAATACTATAAAAATATCTTAAAAACATGTAAGCCTGATACGCTCATTCATCAACAGGTTATTTTTCACACATCACTATGTCCCAAGCAGAGACATACTTAGACAGAGAGGGGACACACACTAGACACTGGTCTGTGGACTGCAGCCTCAGCTTCTTCTGCAGAGATGCACACAAGACCTTCAGCTTTCACACTTGCTTAGCAGGCCACAGAAGTGCATCAGCCAGCTCCCTGTAATGAACTGAGACCAACGGGGAGACACACTAGGCGGAAGCTGGAGGGGGGTGTGGGGGATGAGAGGGAAGGGAAGACAGGGACAGACAGACACGTGTGTGTGTGTGCGCATGCGCGTACACATAAGGGTTAACAAACATCTTAGTGGCTCTGTTTCTCTGGAATGACTGAGTGATATATTATATTCAAATGGTAACCAATCTAGCAATTTTTTAATCTAGCAGGCCACGAGAGCAATGGCAACTGCTTTGCATAAGAATGCAGGTGTGTTCCAATGACATTATCTCACACATGCATTAATAAAGAATGTCCTATTTACAACTAACCCTTCAAATTAGATTTATCAGTTCTGTTCAGTTCAGTCGCTCAGTCATGTCCAACTCTTTGTGACCCCATGGAGTGCAGCACACCAGACATCTCTGTCCATCGCCAACTCCCAGAGCTTACTCAAAATCATATTGATTGAGTCGTTGATGCCATCCAACCATCTCATCCTCTATCATCCTCTTCTCCTCCTACCTTCAATCTTTCCCAGTATCAGGGACTTTTCAAATGAGTCACTTCTTCACATCAGATGGCCAAAGTATTGGAGTTTCAGCTTCAGCATCAGTCCTTTCAATGAATATTCAAAACTGATTTCCTTTAGGATGAACTGGTTAGATCTCCTTGCAGTCCAAGGGACTCTCAAGAATCTTCTCCAACACCACAGTTCTAAAGCATCAATTCTTTGGTGATCAGCTTTCTTAACAGTCCAACTCTCATATCCATACATGACTACTGGAAAAACCATAGCCTTGACTAGACGGACCTTTGTTGGCAAAGTAATATCTCTGCTTTTTAATATGCTGTCTAGGTTGGTCATAACTTTTCTTCCAAGGAGCAAACCTCTTTTAATTTCATGGCTATAGTCACTGTCTGCAGTGATTTTGGAGCCCAAAAAAATAAAGTCTGACACTGTTTCCCCATCTATTTCCCATGAAGTGATGGGACCAGATGCCATGATCTTCGTTTCCTGAAGGCTGAACTTTAAGCCAACTTTTTCACTCTCCTCTTTCCCTTTCATCAAGAGGCTCTTTAGTTCTTCTTCGCTTTTTGCCATAAGGGTGGTGTCATCTGCACATAAGAGGTCACTGATATTTCTCCCGGCAATCTTGATTACAACTTGTGCTTCCTCCAGCCCAGCATTTCTCATGATGTACTTTGCATATAATTTAAATAAGCACAGTGACAATTATACAGCCTTGACGTACTCCGTTTCCTATTTGGAACCAGTCTGTTCTTTCATGTCCAGTTCTAACTGTTGCATCCTGACCTGCATACAGATTTCTCAAGAGGCAGGTCAGGTGGTCTGGTATTCCCATCTCTTCAAGAATTTTCCACAGCTTATTGTGGTCCACACGGTCAAAGGCTTTGGCATAGTCAATAAAGCAAAAATAGGTATTTTTAGGGAACTCTCTTGCTTTTTTGATGATCCAGTGAATGTTGGCACTTTGATCTCTGGGTCCTCTGCCTTTTCAAAATCCAGCTTGAACATCTGGAAGTTCCCAGTTCACGTACTGTTGAAGCCTCACTTGGAGAATTTTGAGCATTACTTTACTAGTGTGTAAAATGAGTGCAATTGTGCAACAGTTTGAGCATTCTTTGGCATTGCCTTTCTTTGGGATTGGAATGAAAACTGACCTTTGGCAGTCTCTTTGTATGAAATGTTCCCTTGGAATCTCTAATTTTCTTGAAGAGATCTCCAGACATTCCCATTCCACTGTTTGCTTCTATTTCTTTGCACTGATTGCTGAGGAAAGTTTTCTTATCTCTCCTTGCTATTCTTTGGAACTCTGCATTCAAATGGGTATAGCTGTCTTTTTTTCCTTTGCCTTTCGCTGCTCCCATCAGGAAGCTTCCGTAAGCCTCTTACCCTTCTCCATCAGAGGGCAGACAGACTGAAAACCACAAATACAAGAAACTAACCAATCTGATTACATGGACCACAGCATCGTCTAACTCAATGAAACTATAAGCCATGCCATGTAGGGCCACCCAAGATGGACAGGTCATAGTGGACAGTTCTGACAAAATGTCATCCACTGGAGAAGGGAATGGCAAACCATTTCAGTATTCTTACCTTTAGAACCCCATGTACAGTGTGAAAATGCAAAAAGATAGGACACCAAAAGATGAACTCCCCAGGTCGGTAGGTGCCCAACATGCTACTGCAGATCAGTAGAGAAATAACTCCAGAAAGGATGAAGAGATGGAGCCAAAGCAAAACAACACCCAGTTGTAGATGTAACTGGTGATAGAAGTAAAGTCTGATGCTGTTAAGAGCAATATTGCATAGGAACCTGGAATGTTAGGTCCAAGAATCAAGGCAAATTGGAAGTGATCAATCAGGAGTTGGCAAGGGTGAACATCAACATTTTAGGAATCAGTGAACTAAAATGGACTGGAATGGGTGAATTTAACTCAGATGACCATTATATCTACTACTGTGGGCAAGAATCCGTTAGAAGAAATGGAGTAGCCATCATAGTCAACAAAAAGAGTCTGAAATGCAGTACTTGGATGCAATCTCAAAACGACAAAATGATCTCTGTTCAATTCCAGGGCAAATCATTCAATATCACAGTAATCTAAGCCTGTGCCCATACCAGTAATGCTGAAAAAGCTGAAGTTGAGCAGGTCTATGAAGGCCTATAAGACCTTCTAGAACTAACACCCAAAAAAGATGCCCTTTTCATTACAGGGGACTAGAATGCAAAAGTAGGGAGTCAAGAAACACTTGGAGTAACAGACAAATTTGGCCTTGGAATATGGAATGAAGCAGGGCAAAAGCTAATAGAGTTTTGCCAAGAGAACACACTGGTCACAGCAAACACCCTCTTCCAACAACACAAGAGAAGACTCTACATATGGACACCACCAGATGGTCAATATAGAAATCAGACTGATTATATTCTTTGCAACCAAAGATGGAGAAGTTCTATACAGTCAGCAAAAACAAGACTGGGAGCTGACTGTGGCTCAGATAATGAACTCCTTATTGCCAAATTCAAACTGAAATTGAAGAAAGTAGGGAAAACCACTATGATCTAAATCAAATACCTTATAAGTATACAGTGGAAGTGACAAATAGATTCAAGAGATTAGATCTGATAGAGTGTCTGAAGAACTATGGATGGAGGTTCGTGACGTTGTACAGGAGGCAGGGATCAAAACCATCCCCAAGGAAAAGAAAGGCAAAAAGGCAAAATAAAAGGCTGTCTGACAAGGCCTTACAAATAGCTGTGAACAGAGGAGAAATGAAAGGCAACAGAGAAAAACAAAGATTTGTCAGCATGATACATAAAAGTATAAACACGTTACATCTACAATAAATTGCTCTGGCTATTTTTAATCAAAAGTTTTAACAATATGTTAACCAAACATTTAAACTACCTGCTTAAAAAACACACACACATGCACAATTTAAGGATTACCTATTATCATTCCCAAGACCATCTTTCCGGAGAATACACTCAATACAGTGAAGCTAACGGCACTAGGAACAGAAATGTGGAAATTATCAACCACTTAAAAACAGGTGCATGCTACATGGCTTCAGTCACAAGCAACTCTTTGCAATGCTATGGCCCGTGGCCCACCAGGACCCTCTGTCCATGGGATTCTCCAGGCAAGAATACTGGAGTGGGTTCCCATTTCCTTCTACATAAGATCTTCCTGTCTCAAGAATCAAACCTGGGTCTCTTACGTCTCCTGCGCTGGCAGGCGGGTTCTTTACCAGTAGCACCAAATAACCAAGATTGAGAAAAGAATTATTGAAGACTTTGAAATAAAAATAAAAGCATGTAAGATGCACTTTTTATAATCAGACAAAAATATCTGAAAGAATCTAATTTAAACAAAACAAATACGCCAATATGTCTTAGGTTTACTGAGTAAGAAGTCTCAGGGTCTACACTGCATTATGAAAAAAAAAAACACCAACTACTCATATGCTTAATATTAGTGCTCAATGCCAATCATTTTGAATTAAAATAACTAAAACAAGATAAAGGACAGAAATGGCATGGACCTAACAGAAGCAGAAGATATTAAGAAGAGGTGGCAGGAATACACAGAAGAACTCTACAAAAAGATCTTCACGACCAAGATAATCACAGTGGTGTGATCACTCACCTAGAGCCAGACATCCTGGAATGTGAAGTTAAGTGGGCCTTAGAAAGCATCACTACGAACAAAGCTAGTGGAGGTGATAGAATTCCAACTGAGCTATTTCAAATCCTGAAAAATGATGCTGTTAAAGTGCTGCACTCAATATGCCAGCAAATTTAGAAAACTCAGCAGTGGCCACAGGACTGGAAAAGGTCACTTTTCATTCCAATCCCAAAGAAAGGCAATGCCAAAGAATGCTCAAACTACTACAGAATTGTACTCATCTCACACGCTAGTAAAGTAATGCTCAAAATTCTCCAAGCCAGGCTTCAGCAACACATGAACCGTGAACTTTCAGCTGTTCAAGCTAGTTTTAGAAAAGGCAGAGGAACCAGAGATCAGATTGCCAACATCTGCTGGATCATTGAAAAAGCAAGAGAGTTCCAGAAAAATATCTTCTTCTGCTTTATTGACTATGCCAAAGCCTTTGACTGTGTGGATTACAATAAACTGCGGAAAATTCTAAAAGAGATGGGAATACCAGACCACCTGACCTGTCTCTTGAGAAACCTATATGCAGGTCAGGAAGCAACAGTTAGAACTGGACATGGAACAACAGACTGGTTCCAAATAGGAAAAGGAGTACATCAAGGCTATATATTGTCACCCTTATTTAACTTCTATGCAGAGTACATCACGAGAAACACTGGGCTGGAAGAAGCACAAGCTGGAATCAAGATTGCCAGGAGAAATATCAACAACCTCAGATATGCAGATGACACCACCTTTATGGCAGAAAGTGAAGAGGAAATGAAAAGCCTCTTAATGAAAGTGAAAGTAGAGAGTGAAAAAGTTGGCTTAAAGCTCAACCTTCAGAAAACTAAGATCATGGCATCTGGTCCCATCACTTCATGGGAAATAGATGGGGAAACAGTGGAAACAGTGTCAGACTTTATCTGGGGGTTCCAAAATCACTGCAGATGGTGACTGCAGCCATGAAATTAAAAGACGCTTACTCCTTGGAAGGAAAGTTATGACCAACCTAGATAGCATATTCAAAAGCAGAGACATTACTTTGCCGACTAAGGTCCGACTAGTCGAGGCTATGGTTTTTCCAGTAGTCATGTATGGATGTGAGAACTGGACTGTGAAGAAAGCTGAGCGCCAAAGAATTGATGCTTTTGAACTGTGGTGTTGAGAAGACTCTTGAGAGTCCCTTGGACTGCAAGGAGATCCAACCAGTCCATTCTAAAGGAGATCAGCCCTGGGATTTCTTTGGAAGAAATGAATGCTAAAGCTGAAACTCCAGTACTTTGGCCACCTCACGTGAAGAGTTGACTCATTGGAAAAGACTCTGATGCTGGGAGGGATTGGGGGCAGGAAGAGAAGGGGACAACCGAGGATGAGATGGCTGGATGGCATCACGGACTCTATGGACGTGAGTTTGAGTGAACTCTGGGAGTTGGTGACGGACAGGGAGGCCTGACATGCTGCGATTCATGGCGTCCCAAAGATCGGACACGACTGAGCGACTGAACTGAACTGAATGCAAAGCAACCTTCAATTATATAAAACAAAGCATATGAATTAAAATAAAAAAACCTATTTTGAATAGTTCATTATATAGGTGAAAACTATTATGCTATAAACCCTCATGGAAAGAACTTCCAACACTGCAGTTTCAGTCAGAAGGCAAATATTAAAAAAGAAGAAACAGAAAAATCAGATCATCAGGACACAGGCTGCACAAACACAGATAAGCTTGGGGCCAGTGAGGTACCTGAACAAACCCCAGCAGCACAGAGAACTCTGCACAAAGCACTCAGGGCCAAGAAGCACGGCAGGAAGCACTGCTGAAAGGAGCGTTCTCAACAGGGCCTCCCCGAGGCTGATCTCAGCAGGGCAGGTTCTACACTGTCAGATAAAGCGCTAGGGTTCCATATCCCCATGGAGACAGGGGAAGAGGGCCTGGGAGGCCTGAAGTGCTGTGACTGTAAAGATGCTGAAAAACAGGGAGGCTGTCAGTCAGTCTTTACAGTTTAAGGCTCAAAGAATACTGTCTTCCTCTAGTTTGTAACCTGTTTGTTCTCTCCCTTCCCTTCAGCCTTCTTGAAGAACCCTTTATATAATAGGGGACCCACTGAGCCTCCTGAAACACACACTGCTCGCACACTGATGACCTGCCCCTCTTTTTCCCACACACTGCCCAGCCTAGAACACCCCTCTTCTCCACCGTCTCCTCCACAGCGCTGCTGCCAACTCAGCTGCACCTGGACTCCTGGATCATGCTGTGATCTCTGCTTCTGTCCAGCACATCACCACATCTGTGCTCCAGTCACCTGCCCCTGGAAGGCTGGCTTCCTGACGGCGGAATCTGCACCGTGTTCGTTCTACAGATCCAGGTCGCAGTGTGGTGGGCACTGCGCCCAACACCAGAGTGACTGAACCAGGGCCTTCAGGCGGGAGGCCCACCTCTCCATGGCCTCCTCGGGGCACACGTTCCTTCCCCTTCTCAAAACACAAACACCACCAGCCTTCGTCAAGATGCTTTTGCTAAACACCTTCCTCCACCAGGAACGCACTTCCCTGAACAGAGAACTCTAGGGGTCAGCAGCGGTGCTCGCAGGCAGTGGTGCTCCCTCCTCCCTCCCTGCTCCACGGGCACCATCACATCAGGCACAGCAGGACAAGGACTCGGGGGTGTCTCCCTCTGACCAGGAACCAGGACTCTTCCATCCACACCACCATGGTAGCCAGTGCTGAACCTTGAGCCAGAGTGATTCGAGCAGGGCTCAGTGAATTGAAGGTCCTCCCTCCAACAGTGAGACGCGGTGAAATGAGAGAGACTGGAGACCAGAGCCAGGGCTGGGGCGGTGTTCGTCCCAATGTGATTCACCGTCAGACGTGTGCCGTGGAAGCACACCTGCGAGGGTGGCTCCCGGACCATCAGGGGTTTTTCTGGTTCCTGCTTCCAGATCAGGAAGAGGAGAGAGGACTGAGAGCTGGGAGGAGTCATGGCTGCTTCCCCCGATCCCTGAACATAGTGCGAGGCTGGGGGACACCTCTCGGGAAAGCCCTCAAGGCTCAGGGTCCACAGAAGGCAGGGTTCACCCTGCTCTGCCCTCGGAAGCGGAAGGCGTCTACAGACGTCTCCATCTCCACCTCCACACGGTGACCATCAGGAGCTTAAGAGCTACAGCAATTAAAACAAAACAGGGCAGGAAAATCCTGTTCATTCCTGAGACCAATCAAAGCCAGAGCCGTCAGGTCAACTGTCAACACTAGGCAGCGTCTCTGTGAAAAAAGCAGCTCGTTATCAGCCCTGTGAGCCAAGCAAGCTCGTGTCACTCCTAACATCTGAAAATGGCTGAGGAGTGTTTTTCCTGTCTGGCCTGGTCGTCTCTCACCTGTAACTGCAGTCTGGCCTGAGAGAGGCGGGTGCACCACTTCTAGCCGATGAAAGGACCAGTCTGTCTGAAAACCTCTGGCCCGGAGTATTTGTTGTTTTGTTTGTACTACATAATATGAAGCAAATCCTCCTGACGAGACGAGACAGAGGCCTGCAGACGGTGGCACTGTCTGCCTTCGACAGCAATGCAGATGCAGAGGCTATGCTGGCAGGAGAGCCTCGGTGAGGACCTCCACCCTGAACTGTGCCAGCAGGCGCTCAGTGGAGTGGACAGCTACCAGCAACAGAGCAGGCAGAGGAGTGACAGATTATTCCCACCCAAATCACTCCATTCTCCTGGCAAAGGGTAGCTAAGAAATAAAATAACTGGGTCATGCCCGCCACAAAGGAGCAGAAACAGAACACAGAACTAGCAGAGAGTTTCTACATCAGTGGGGACGGTGTTGATCATATTGTGAGGGGGCACCGGGAGCGGGGTCTGTTAGCGTCTGTACGGAGACCCACCTGTGCCGTACGGGGGAATCGAGTATTCTACTGCTACTAACATGGACAGAAAAGTACATAAGCTAGAGGTCGTGAAACTTTAGTCAGAAACGTGAATCTAACTACAGGTTAGATTTTCCAAAAAGGCCAGGACGTAACTCCTCCATCACTGTCTCATTCATTACCTGTTGGATTAAATGGAAATAATCTTTCCTTTTACTTCCTTACCTATTTACTGGGAGGACAGAGGAGCCTTGCGGGCTGCAGACCTTGGGGGTCGCAAAGAACTGGACACGACTTAATGCCCAGACAACGACATTTATTGGCTACTTCTCCAATGTCAGAATTTAGGCTCTCTCTCTGAAGAACAGGAAGCTGGTCTTTCTCATTTCTAACTCTGTCCTTGGCACCTGGTGCGTCACTGCTGAGCCCCAACTCGGTGAGGAAAGACGAGGAGGGTGCCCGAGGTCAGTGATGCTGTTCCTTCTCCTGGCTAAGAAGCGCAATGCGTTTCTGTTCATTGCTCCATAATCTGCTCAGAGGTGTTCCATTTGACTCCTGGAAGGTCTTCATGTAAAGCCTAGAATGAAATTTACTTAGCTTCCTCATGTTTCAATGGCTTTAAAATGCCCACTTGACCGGAAAGAACCGCCAGGGTGATGCCAGCTGATGTTCCAGGCCCAAGGACCACCTCCACAGCAGCGTGACCTCAGTGGATGGTGGGCATTTCCCTAGAGACTCTTAGGAAGAGGAGGCTCCCTGAGGCAGGCTTTGGAACAGTACATTGTATTACATAAAAATTAAACACAGTTTGCACAAGCTGTGAAGTGTTAGCCTGAGGCACTTTCTATTCCCCAGGCTCTAAGTTTAGAGGAAACATTCTCCTCCTCCCGCCTCGTAAGTTTTTCTTTCTCTCCACTCAACCCCAATGATAGCTGTTCTAATGCTAGTTAACAAAAATGGCAAATCTTTAAATATTACTGTAGAAATATATGACAGTTCAGTGGAAAAAATATAGTCCTTATATGTAACAAATATGTATGTGCATATATATACATATAATTTATATAGATATTAAATGTGCATATTTATACATATATACACATAACTATAACATATTTTTCTATATTATATAAACATATATATATATATATATATAAAATGTATATATAAAGATATATAAAGCAGGTCTTACGTTTTAAATAAGGACCATGCACTCAAGGGCAGAAACAAGTTACTGTGAATGAGGGTTCAGAAGGAGATGCTCTAGGTGAAACCTACATCAACTTCAAGATTCAAAATTCTCCACGGCTTCCCCAGGGCTTCCTTTCTTCCTACTACAACTTCAATGATTTCATCATCATTTGAAATCACCTTAAATAAAAATCCTATTTTATACCCACAGGCAGTATCTTCCTGATTTAGATACTCTGTAAGGTTAGTTTTTCTTCTTACCTATGCCTAGAGAGAGTGTCAAAATCAAACAAGCCAGATCTTCTACAAATTAAATCTGACTGTCTTACCCACTCTGGAAAAGTGCCCACACACTAAAATCACAGAGCTGTGGGTTCGAGTCTCTGTTTCACCATGTGACATGGGCTCCTGAAAGGCACTCTGCCTCTCTGAGCCTCACTCATTTACCTGCACCTGAGCAGCCAGTGAACTCAGCCTTTCCTGAGGGTTCTCGAAGGAAAGCACCCAACACAGAGATGCTCAGAGCACAAGCATCAGCTCCTCCTTCTGAAGACGCTCACCTGAGACTATCAAGCCAGAGCACCTGCCCTACACCCATGTGCTGCAAACCTCTGTATAAAACGCATGTTCTGAACAGGCAGGGGCTGGTAAGAGGCAGCAAGGAATGGCGAGAAGTACGGCAGAAGCCAACGCAAAGGGCCAGTCCCTGAGCACAGGGTGACCGTGAAGTCGGCAGGTGGACGTCAGGTGAGAGATCACAAGCAAGCCAGTCCGAGGTGCCACAGAATGGAGCATCAGGATTGGGTTTTGATGGGTAATAGATGGAAAGGATGCTGCTGAGGAAAGGAAATTTACCAAGGATGCTGCTGCTGAGGATGCTGCTCAGGATGACTGCTGAGGAAATAGATGGGAGTCGCCCAACTTCTTTCCTGCCTCCTCGGGTTGCAACTAAGATGTCCAGGCTAAAGCCCCAGCACATACCCTGGGCCACAGGTGTCTCTGGAGACGGAGCCCGAGACGGAGCAGTAGGCAGAGAAGAGCAGCCAGGCTGTGGCACCTGTGGAGCAGCCCTGCCCAAAGCTGCCTACCTGTCAGCGCCTTCCCCTTTACGATTACATTGTTGATTGACTTTCACTTTCCTTTCCTTCTTTCTTTCATTTTGGTTTCCTGTTCTGGAAGCTGAACTTCAAGATCCTTGCTTTCAGAGCTGCCTTATCCAGCACAACTCCAGCACGTCCCGTGCAGGCGTCCACCTGTCCTGAGATGCCATCCCTCAGGAGGGAAGTCCGCGCCACTGCCCCTCACCACTGGCCTCAGGTGCAGAGGAGCCTTCCCAAGGCTGAGATGATGCAGATGGCCTCCTGGCCACAAGCTGATAAAACACCCCAGGCATATTTCCCTCATTAAGGGCTTCCTCGTGTCTGATAACCACAGTGTAATTTTCTATCTCCTCCACAAGTACCATGAGGACATGCTCGGGGAAACAGCGCTAAAGGAATGACCAAGTCCATCCACCATCTGCCGGAGGAGGTGCTGAAGGGGCGGGGAAGTCAGAAAAGAGAGCAGGTCTACACTCCTGATGACCGTGGTCAGGTTGAGTAAGGGCACAGAATGAAAGGAAGCCAGGAGATGCCATCCACCTGGGGGCCAGGCATGGCTGGACTCCAGGAGGCCCACCTGTGAGGCCCCGGACCTCCAGCCCCTTGGGTATTCTTCCCTAACCGCATGGGACTCCAAGGGGAAAATGGAGAAAAATAACCCAAAGAAATCAGAGGCTGGCACACAGCTCACTTACTTCTGTATACATTATAGAAAAAAGTCCTTATCTAAAGTTAAAATTTAATAGACTATAATATTTTTAAAAGTTTAGTGATATATGCTCAAGATAAAGCTCCTAAAAAAACTTTAATGGAACCATTGATCTGCATTTTCATTCACCAAGTTTTAACAAAGTCAAAAGGAGGAGATCTGTCTTAATTGTTTTCTTCAAGATATGATTCAGCTACCCACAGGGGTAATTTCCTAAAGTCATCAAAATGTCACTTAAAGTAATAAACATCAATTACAAGGCTTCAAATCAATATTCTCCTCACCAACTATTTTTAAAAACTGAAAATAAAAATCCAAATAAACTTTTAAGTTCTAGGTGTAAGGAACTAATAAACACTGAGAGAAAAAGAACGACAAAGAAGTGAAGGAGTACGAAGAAGACAAAGTAACTGAAATAGGCTCTCCCCCCCCTCACACCCACTAGGATGGAGCTACTGTCAAAAAGCCAGGAACACCAAGTGTCAGCCAGTGGACATACAATACCAGTGTATATAAGAAGGAACTGGAAAGCTGTGAACCATACATGAGAATGTAAAATGCGGCAGCAGCATCTTTGGAAAGCAGTATGGAGGTTTCATCGAAAAATTAAACCAAACATTACTATTTGATCCAGCAAGTCCACTCCTGGGTGTATCCCAAAAGAATTCAAAGGAGGGTCTCAAATAATTGCTTATTCACCCTAATGTACCATAGTGTACCGGCATTATTCACAAGGCCCAAACGGTAGAAGCCAGTCAAGTTTCCAACGATGGATGAACGAATAAGGAAGCGTGGTCTACATATACAATGGAATATTATTCAACCTTAAAAAGGAAGGAAATCCTCACACATGCTTCAGCATGGATAAACCTAGAGGATTCTATGCAAAGGGAAATAATCCAGCCGCAGAAGGTCAAACGCTACAGGACTCCAGTTACATGAAGTAGGATCAAAAGTAATCAAACTCACTGAGACAGAGAGCTCAACGGCCGAGCCCCAGTCAGTGTCAGATTACAGGAGCATCTGGGTGCATAAGAGCTCAAACGAAACCAACAACGGAAGAAAAGGATGCCAATCGGCCACAAGGTTAGTGATATAACCGTGTCTGTCCAGCTGCACCTAAACACAGGCAGATAAAGGAGAGAGCCAGAAAATGAACAGGAACGTTTTCACAGGCAACCATGTTTCCCATGCCTCGAGTATTAGGGGAAACACAACAGGGCACGCATCTCTCAGTCCCGCCGTTAAACTCCACATCCTCCCATCAGGAAGACCCTATCACTCCCACAGAACACACTTTAAAAATGAGAAGATATGTAGAAGGGACACCGGTGCTTTCCTTTAAGTAGAATTTTTACTGATGAAAATTATGTGGGGGAGGGCAAAACATATCTTGGAATAATTGAGAGTCACTCCTGATGAAACAAGAATACGCATGGTATGAGTACTGTTTACCCCAAAGCAAGTATCTGCAGCTCTTTCTTGCAGGCCTATTCCGTCTTACACTCAGTACTATTTTGATCATGAGGTTTACAGAGGCTCACAGTTCTGTAAGCCTGACCAAGGTGCTCTATCACTTCAGTCGCGGCTTCAGAATTTGCTGGCATGTGGCACCACCTCTCAGGGAGGTGAAAGGCATGTCACAACCAAGCTGCGTCTCCAGCTGTGACACGTCTCAGTACAGAAGGGCAGGAGGGAGACGGAGAAGGAGAGAGAGAAATTATTTCCTTTATCATTTATCAAGAGTCATGCCAAAATGCTTCAGTCTTTACTCACATTTAGTATTTTTTTTTCCTGTTCAGTGGCCTTCATACGATGAAAAATATGTTTTAAAGTTACATTATTGAAATGTATTGAATGATGACTGTCAAGGTTGGAAACTAGCCACAAGAATGTATGTTATCTATTCCTCAGTCCTCCAGAGAGGGCCATAAATACATGTGATATTCCTCTGTGCTGTATTTTGCATTCAGATTTCTGATTTAGACAAAATGTGTTTAAAAAAATGTGTAAGAAGGCAGCTGCTGAATTAAAATACATCTGTGTGTAGAAGAAGTTTAGCTAATTTTAGTCAGAGCAAGGAAAGCATCACAATGAAAAAATTTCTTTTGATAAACTAAAAAACAGATCTGCAAATAGCCTTTCAATATGCAGATGCAAAAATTCAAATTCAAACTGATGAACACATACTGAGGCCATATCATATATCAAGTACAACATAAGAAATAAATACTACAATCTACATGAGATACAGATTAAAATAACAAAGAAAGGTAGTCATGTTGGGAACTGAAGAATAACTCATGTTAATAAATTGAGTGTGGGGGATCTGACCCAAAGAAAACAATCACAGGTTCAAGCTATCCAAAGGACATGCTGAACCACACAGGCCAGACATGACCCCACGTGCTCAGCATGGCCCACCACCTGGACTTCTGTGACTAACTCAGGAAGATGATGAGGGCAGCGGGTGACCAACCAAACTCTGGAAGTGTAGGATGTGGACCCCATGTGTACATGGAGGTCAAGAGTCATCTCACATTTCCAAGCTGGGTGAGTGTAAGAAATTTACACACTGAGAATTATCATCTTACACAAGACTGCCCTTACACATTTCAAACATAAAAGAAGACAACTGAGAATGAAATTTTGAGCCAATATATAAACTGTCCAATTAAGACACATATGATTAATACTGCCAACAAGTCTATAGGTAGCACACAATCCTACGTCTTTAAAATTCACAGTAGCTTTAGAATCTAACATTGGCTTTTAAATGGTCTGTACAAACACACTGTGAAATATACTTCATGATCACCCTTAAAATACTTCCTGCCCAACACTGTAGCTTCTTGGGAGTATTTCCTACTTTCAGCATTACCTTCATGTACCCTAATCCACTACCATGGTATGTCGAGCACACAGGTCTTAATCAATGTATGTATGTAATCTTTTTTAAATATAAATTTAATATTCAAACATGAATATTATTAAATGAATGTCTTAATATAGTTTTAATACAAATGTATAAGTAAATGCCAGTCACTCAGTTGTGTCTGACTCTGTGACCCCATGAATCGCAGCACACCAGGCCCCTCTGTCCATCACCAGCTCTCGGAGTTCACCCAAACTCATGTCCATCGAGTCGGTGCCATCCAGCCATCTCATCCTCTATTGTCCCCTTCTCCTCCTGCCCCCAATCCCTCCCAGCATCAGAGTCTTTTCCAATGAGTCAACTCTTCGCATGAGGTGGCGAGAGTACTGGAGTTTCAGCTTTAGCATCATTCCTTCCAAAGAACACCCAGGACTGATCTCCTTTAGAATGGACTGGTTGGATCTCCTTGCAGTCCAAGGGACTCTCAAGAGTCTTCTCCAACACCACAGTTCAAAAGCATCAATTCTTGGGCGCTCAGCTTTCTTCACAGTCCAACTCTCACATCCATAAGTAAATGCCATAGTGAGGTATGAAAGTGTACTATTTAATTTGCAATTTGTATTTGACAAAAACAGTACAACCAAAGTTACTCCTTTATACTCATATTATTACATGTATTTTTGCACATTAAAGATCAATGATGTCATTTTCAGGAACAACTGCCAACCTAAGAACCAAGTTAGAGGAAGTGTCGGGCATATTGATGAAATGAATTAAGAAAATTAACTTCATCGAAATAAGAGGAGCAAGAGTAATACAGAAACATTTAGCATGTTTTGTATCAGGTCATCATTCAGACACAGTATGAAAAACACGAAGACTATAGAAAAGGTGCAAAGTTCTGCAAAAATCTGGATTGTTGGAGGAGGTGGGGGTGCCACATGGGGGGTTTCCCTGCAACAGCGCTTACTACCAATTGTACCAGTGCTGTGTCAGCTGGCATGCGAACTCCACAGACTGAGTGCAGGTGCTTGCTAGAATGTCTGAGCACACTAAGCCTTCAGATCAATGAAAAATCCACCCTAAAAATAATTAACATAAAACAGCAATGAGATTTTATTCTGAGATGGATTTTAGCACACAAATGTCTAAGAGAATCAATGAAGTCTTTAGTAAATTTGACAGTGAAAAGGAAAAGGAATGTAACACGATAAAGGTCTAGAGAAAGCCATTCCTTACTTGCTGTCTAGGTACATAAATTGTATCCACAGTTTTAGAAAAGGCTTGTGTCTTTATTGACACCGATATTGACCAGAAGTCAAAACCATTAATATATTTGCATGTTAAAATGCAGAATAATTTCAGCAATTAGATTATGTACTTATTAGAATAATATTCTGCTTACTGAGTTTTATGGATATAAATTTAACTGACAAATGCTATATCTGATCACATCACTATTGAGTTAAATATATAAATAAAGTGTTTTTCATCTTGTACACCATCAAGTTCAGGAATTAAATAAATCAAAGCCACCAAACAAAAAACCAACAAAGTGAGGCAACAAATGGAAGATGGGTAACAATATTAAGAATTATAACCATTTAGAAAGAATTTCAAACTCATTTGTTTGTAGAAATAGAATTCAGAAAGAAAAAAAATTACCTATATTCTATTTCCATTTTATGGAAAAGACAACGAGTTACTACATTTTTATATCTAAAAATACTATCATACACCTGTCACATTAGGAAAAATAATTTCTACATTGAGCTCTGCAAACATCATAAAAATACTATAACATTTATTTTATTCTAAGTGTACTACCTAGAGAAAGCACTTAGATGGCCATCTTCACGTATACTGTATTTTTGTTTAGTAGAATTAGGAAAATATTATCACTTTTTGCAAAAAAGACAGACTTTGAATTAACAGAAAAGTAATTTCTTGAATGTGTTATTTGTGAATAGGTACACTAAAACTAGTAAGAAAAGGTAAAAATAAACCTGAGCATCAGGAAATAAGAAGAACGTTTTCAAAGAACTGAGAATGAAAATGTGAGCTGTGGAGAAAGTTGCACTCAGTGCTTCCACCAAGTGAGCCTGACAGGAGGCTTAGTCAGAGGCTGGCCCCTACACCTGCTCAGACTCAACAACAGCCACGGAAGGCATTCATACATCAGTAGGATGGCTACAGAGAAGCAAAGGAGTGTCCCTAATTGGATGGATCAAGCCACAGGGCAGCAGAACAGCAACAAATCTAAGAATGACCTTTCCGTAAAATAGCTTCCAGTACATTCTACATCTTTCAGTCAAGAATATGCATAATGGTGAGCATAAAAATTCAAAGGATTTGTGTGGAGAAGCAAACAGAATTGGCACTTGGGCACATAGTGTGAGGCATGGGAACAACATATGAAGCATTCCATGTTACCAGGGGGCATGGCACACCCTTGTGTAGTAAGGAAGCAAGACTCACGCTGTGGCAGTAATAACCTATGAACACAGTAAAGTGAGAAAAACAAAAATATTAGAGTCATTTCCTGAATTTGCAGGGAGAGCTGGAAACAGGTGACAGGACACAGGTTATGGACGTGACCCAGCAGCAGAAGAGGGCTGGCGTCAAGATCCCACTCGGCAGCCAGGGAAAACAGACAGAAACAGGCTTCAGACCTGATCTGACTTGGTTCAATTCGTCATTCCAATACCATACTATTTCAATTTAACCAAATTACTTGTTAATCTTGCCTTGAGAACTCCACGAACAGCATAAGAAGGCAGGAAGATAGGACACCGGAAGATGAACACCCCAGGTCGGTGGTAGGTGTCCAACCTGCTACTGGAGAAGAGAGGAGAAACAACTCCAGAAAGAATGAAGAGAGAGAGCCAAAGCAGAAATGACGCCTGGCTGCAGATATGACTGACTGGTGGTGGAGGAAAGCCCGATGCTGTGAAGACAATACTGCACAGGAATCTGGAATGTTAGGTCCATGAATCAACATAAGTTGGAAGCGGTCAAACAGGAAATGACAAGAGTGAACATCAACATGTTAAGAATCAGTGAACTAAAATGGAAAGGAATGGGTGAATTTAATTCAGATGACCATTATATCTACCAATGTGGGCAAGAATTCTTTAGAAGAAATGGAGTAGCCCTCATAGTCAACAGAAGAGTCCAAAATGCAGTACTTGGGTGCAGTCTCAAAAATGACGGAATGATCTTTGTTCGTTTCCAAGGCAAACCATTCAATTATCACAGTAATCCAAGTCTATGCCCCAACCACTAATATCAAAGAAGATGAAGTTAAATGGTTTTCTGAAGACCTACAAGACCCTCTAGAATTAACACCAAAAAAAAAAAAAAAAAGAAGTCATTTTCATCATAGGGGACTGGAATGCAAAAGTAGAAAGTCAAGAGATACCTGAAATCTCTTCTATAAAGGGCATTAATAATCATGGAAAATGAATGTTATTAACTGATTAGTAATTTGAGAAAGAAAATCTTAGTTAAGGTTTTGAACCTCAAAATACATTATATTCTATATTTGCTTGTGTTTAGAACGAGGATAAACCCCTCCAAAATGAAATAAAACTGGCTTCTTCCTGCCCATGGGGAGGGGATATGAGAGAGAAGATGGGGATGAAGGCAGATAAGACACAGTCCTGCAGATGCTGGGCTGAGTGGTCAGGGCACAGCAATCACAGTGCTTCTCATTAACGCATCTGTGTGTTCAAAATTCTTTCACAATACAAAGTTAGGAAAAATTGTTAAACGCAGTAAATGTGGATAATTTGCAAATGTGTGATATCAAGGACGCTGTGAGAGGACCAGACCATATCTAAGTGAAGGGAATATGAAAAGTGCTATAAAATAATCCACTGAAGGGTGATCTCAGTCTCTTCAACAAAGATACAAACACAAAATTAAAAGTTTCATTAAATTACATAAGTAAGAATTATTTGTGCAATCAGATCACATCAGTTTTAAAAGGTATTTTTTAAATCCTATTTTTAAAAATGTATTCCCTAAAAATCCAGCTTGGTAGTAAAATATACTTTTTTGTTTATTCGTTTCTGTGTTTATAATTATCCAGAATGACACTCAGGACACTGGTAACTGTGACTGAGGACAAAAATCTCACTGATTGTTCTTCAACAAACTGAATGACTTTCTACTTCACTGGGAACCTTACATTTAAATTGACTGAGTTTTAAAAAGAGTTCAAATAAGCAAAATTTAGGATCTTTTAAAATGAATAACAGCCATTTAAAATAAAGAAAAATATTTGCTGTATGAATTTTTCTTAAAGTTACTCTTAATGTTACCTGTATGAATGTTTCTTAATGTTACTTACATGCTTCCAGTAAAATGACTAGAAACAACACATTCTTGTAAAAAGGAAGGCTGGAGACCATGCAGACAATGCAAAAAACTCCTTCCCGCATCACTCTACTGCATCACTCCATTTATTACAAATTCTTTCAATACTATCTTAAAGATTTAGTAACAAACTGTTAACAAAACTTGTAGAAAGTTTTCTAAAACCATGGGCTTCCCCCTCCGGATAAGACTGGAGCAGCCAAGCCCCACAGCGACAGCCTCCTCAGTCCCGGACACAGCACAGAAGCAGTGGGACAACCGGAACTAGATGAACCGTGATTCCAGCGACAGCGAGCCCTCCTCGGCCAGGCTGAGGACCAGAGGCCATGCCCTCTCCCAGGTCATTCGCAGTGTGAAAAATTAAAATTAAAGTGACTCATAAAAACATAAAACTATGAACCACACTTACCTGATACACTGGATGAGATGAAGACCAACACGGTATTTGACCTAATCACACTATTTGCTTTTTTTCTCAAGCTGCTAACAGTTTAAGCTAAGAGCGGGATATAACTATATAATGATACTCTGCTTTAAAACACACATGGATTTCACAGCATAATCCTGATGCATTTTAAGAAGACAATTCAATACATCAGCTGATGAAAAAATATGAATCTTCTTTGATAAGTAAAATATAAGACAAGAGAATAACTATGACAGTTTCATCAACATCTCCAAAGATCTTAAAAAATACAAAACTATATGCCAGAACTCTCATATTCATAAATGAATAACTATAAAAGTTTATGATGTGCAAAATACCAACCATGAAATTAAATCTTTTAAAAATATTAATACAAAAATAGAATAAATCATAGACTAGAAGCCTCTCCATATTTTAATCTACCTCAGAACCAATAAACACATAGAAATATATATTTTAGGAAAAAGACTCCCCAAAGAGACCACCCAAGGGAAGCAGTTCTGCCATCAAGCAGGATCCCTGCCAGGTCACTTCTGTGGACCCAACACAGCGGTAATATGCAGTGTGACAGTGACGGCGGCTCAGGAGTCACTCGCAGAGACGGAGCTGGATCCTTAGCCGTTTCCCAGAATGACCTGCGGGTAGTGAGTCACATGAGAAGGAGCGCTTCTGACTCCTCATGCCACCAGCACGACCAGAGAAGCCCGGCTTAACACAGGCCCCAGGTGTGTCTTCAGAGGCAGGTCTGCCATTACAAAACCCTAGGATTTGGAGGAATGATGGCATCTCAAAAACCATCCAGTTCAACAGACTCCAGTTCAGAGCAGTATTCTTACTGCTCTGATGGCCTAGTTCTATGTCTTGATGTTACAAATAACAATTTCCCCAAAGTCAAGTCCCTCCTTGAAGTATTTACGCTGCTTAGTGTTAAGATGTCCACACTCCATCTTTCCCCTACACGCTGCTCCCTGAATCCACTGCAGCTTCCCCCAGCCTCCTGACCTCAAGTGGATCATCAAAGGCTCGGTCCCCTTCCCTCTCTTCTCCATGGCACGTGTGCACTGGGGACTCACACCCAGGGTCCACTTTAGACAACAAGTGCAGGCCTTTCCCTCCTAACAGGGTCCTGCCCAGACCTGGTGTCTGCCTTCTCTTCTACAGCTACAAACACATCTTGCCAGCCACCATTTCCACTTAAACATCTGACGGTACCCACTCCTAACTCTTGATTACCAAACTCTCAGTAAGTGGTCCTTCCAATCTCCTGCATCTCAGTCAAGAGCATCATCACTGAAGCAACCCACTCCATTTTTCATTCTTCTTTTTTATCTCATATCAATCCTTCTGCAAAGCTATTGGTTCCATTCTCAAAATGTGCCCCAAATGTGACGATCCTACCCTGTTGTCCAAACCACACTGTCTCTCGCCTGAACCAACTCCCCTCGATGTCCTCCCCTCACCAGCCTATGCTCTGTGCTGTGACAAGTCATCTCTACAGGCTGGGAGGGCACGTGGAAGATGATGTGAGTCCAGACTTGTGAAGGCAGCATTTCCTGGCCATCCACCCCCACCCCGCTCCCTTCATTCTCCTTCTTCCCTACTTCTTTCTCATCTGCAGAGGAAAGCTCCTGAGGCAGAACCACAGGCCAGGGATAGCTGACCACGCCCTATCAAAACCACCTTTCTCTCACCAAAAGGCATCCTCCTCACCCTTCCTGCACTGTGCTCACAAGGGGTAAAGAGTCACCAGGGAAAGAAAGAAGCCCTTTTTGTAACCAAGTCACCATCAACCTAGCGGAACTTAGAGACTTCCCTTGTATGTACATATTTCTATGAAAATGGACACAGGACCCTTGGCTTAAATCAAATGTTCTAAATGTAGGCACATGTCGACGGGGTGGTGGGAGGCACCTCGAGTTTCTGCTCAGAGCTCGTGCCTCATCATCCTGAATTATTATTGATGACTGACATCACTTGTAAAGGAGAGAAAGCAAAAGAGCACAGGTAAGAAACACTGACGCAAGTGGAACTCAAGCTCACAGCAAAGACCCTTGGCTTCTCTAGAATGGGACTGCCTCAGTTTTCGCTTCATTTTTAAATTCTGGGAAATAATTTGCCATAGAAAAAATTCCTTATGACAAGGCAAGAGAAAGAGCATTCTCATCCATACATCTCAGTCTGGCTCAGGTATTTACTTTTTGTGATTTCAAGAAGGAAGAAATAAATAGAAAACTCTATATTTACTTCCAGGAGATCAATATTATATCAGTACAAGAGACATTTCTCAGAGATAATTCAACAAATATATTCTGTTAGGCATTTATTCAAACTAGTAGGAGGAACTTTACCATTAATTTTTACATAAAGAATATTCTGTAACTTTTAGCTAAGTGCAAACATCTATCCATTCATCCGGAACCTTTCTGCAAACTTATCCATTCCAACCATGCACTCATTAGAATTAGATTAACTTTTTAAAACAGAATAATTGATCCTACACAATGACATGATATAAACAACAGACAAATATATATAATGTATAACCAATGTACCTAATGATCATTAGAACTTCTTTCTAAGCCACATAGTTACAGTATCTCAATATCACTTATGTTTTCTGTTAATTCCCACCAGACTGTGTTTCAATCTGTTGAAGTAATAACATTCATCCATGGGAACATGAATTGAAATTTTTAAAACCCTCTTCATCTCAATAAGAGATTCCAATGACATTATACTTTATATGTTTAATAATTTATTAATTTTTTATCAGTTTTGTTGTTTCAATCAACTGGGTATCAGTAATACAAACTAAAATAACAATCCAATGAACATTTAGAGCTTTATGGCCAGACATCCTAAAAGATAACCTTATTTCACTGTGTGTATATAGAGACGCATAAGTTGCTATTGTTTAGTTGCTAAGTCATGTTTGACTCTGCCACTCCATGGACTGTAACTCGCCAGGCTTTTCTGTCCATAAGATTTCCAAAGCAATACTGGAGTGGGTTGCCATTTCCTTCTCCAGGGGATCTTCCAGACCCAGGGATTGAACCTGCATCTCCTGCAATGGCAGGCAGATTCTTTACCTGGGAAGAGCCTACACACACACACACACATACACACACACACACACACACACATACACACACACACACACACACACACACACACACACATGATGGGATGATCATTAAAATATTTCCACACATAAAAACCATAAAAAAATCTCTGGGGGAAATGGGAAAGATCTATGAGTTCAAGAAGAAGAACAAATGTAAATTTTCTGACAGTTGGAGAAGAGCTTCATCATGCATCTTTTAAATGGATGATAGTGTGCGTCAGATCACCATGGTACTAACAGTCTGTGGGATGTATTTTTAAGAGGCATAAATAATATTTTACAATGTCAACTTTTACCATACACTAGAAATTACATCCCGCACAACTATCTATACTTAGGATGAAAACAACGCTAAAGTCCAATTTAAGATTCAGCAGGGGTGCAGGAGAAGCGGGCATGTCGAGATCTTTGAAAAATTACCCCAGGAGACCTGGAGCAGTGCCCTGTGACGCAACCAGAATGACCATCCAGAGTGCTGCCTCTCTTTCAAGTCTTTTCACGCACACCCACGGCACAAAGTGCACCAAGCCTTCCCCGCACCTTCCAGAGGCCCGCATGATCAGACCGCTGCCTGGCCATGCTCAGCACATGCACCTCCAAGGGCACGGGGCACAACCACAGGGACCCTGCTCAGCAAACCCAAGGTTCCCCTGGGTTCCCACCTCAGAGTGTGCACTCCCTCGTCCCTCTGCCTAGAACACGCTTTGACACATTCCTGCTCATCATTCAAGTTTCTACTCACAATGCCTCAGAAATAACAGTCTTAGTTTCACTATCTGCGTACAGTGGCATGTGAGTCTACAATTTTCTCAAAGATAGTTTTACAAAATGTTTTTGGGGGATGGCCTTGCCTGAACAGTCTAACAATCCTACCCACTGCTCGCCTGTCACTCCAGGACCTCTCACCCCCAGTCACTCTGACCATAGCGCTCACTGTTTTCTAAAATGATTTACTGGCTTGCGCATTTTCTGACTTTTCCACCAGAAGAAGAGCATCTTTACCTTGCGCAGCACTCCACTCCGAGAACTTAAAACCAGATCAGGCGTCAGTAAATCTTGTATGAACAAACGCACACGTAAAGGTGATGCACATGTACGAAGCACCTACTCTGCATCAACACCAGCGATGCACTTACATACTGAACCTCATCTAACCTACTCCTTTTGAAATTTTGAAAGAGTCTTTCCCCATATTTTTAGTTCAATAACCTGAGTATCAGAAATTAAATGACTTGGTTAAGGGCGCCTCAGTTCAAAAGATGGCTATTTTAGGATTAAAACTCAGGTACTAGATTTTAATAATTCTATGCTAGAGTTTTATTCACTATGACATGTTGTTATTTTATTTCCCTTACAGTGCTTTTCACTTATTATCTCATTTGATCTTCCCAATAGTCTACATCTTATCATATCAGCTTTACAGATAATGAAACTGAGACTCAGAGAGTCAAAGAGATTTGCCCAAGGAAACAGAGCTACTTATGGACACAACTGGAACTCACGTGCTGTGACCCTGGCTCTCACTTTCTTTCTAGAATCCCACATATGCATAGACAGAGACAGAGATTTAAAGTAATGTACACAAGGTCACACAGCTGGATAGAGAAAAGGCTGAATTAAAACTAGGTCAGCCGCTTAGGAAGCAAAAACTTTCAACATATCATATTGTGCCACTGTCAAATGCCTGGGAGTTCACAACGGTTACCGGCTTTCTGAAGATGACAAAGATCTTGCTATGAACATTAGCCATGCTAATGAAAATATGAGGTCCAAGGAAGAGAAGTAGCTTAGCTCGGACATGTGTGTCCTGGCTCCAGCAGACTACGGCTCACTCACTGCAGAAAACCTAGTCACACACATGGTGGCTTCGAGCTCGACCAAGCACAATCTTACTTTTGAATATTTAGTATTATTTAATAACAGTTACCTACGTCCTATGAAGTAATAGGTCATTAAAAATAAGGATGAAACATTTTAATGGCTCCAAAAGATTTACATCTTTGGGAAAACAAGAGTAGTGTATCAGAAACAGGAAAAGTCCTTTTTAATATACACACCCATATGCTCTTCCACCAAACATGAAAGAAGGAAAGAATTAAAAAGCTGAGAAATCAGGGAGAGATGATATGATTTTCTCATCAAAACAACACACTGCTCTGACATGCTTATACAAAGTTCATATGTACCTTAAAATAATAAACAACTAAAAACTAAAAAACAATAATAATAAGTTCCAGCTAAAACAGAAGCTACAATTTATATGTGACTCTTCTTTGTCTCTACCAATATCAGGTAAAAACATTTAATACTGTTTAAACTTGCACAGTAAAACTTTGCTTGAGTAACAGAAGTCAGGCCTCTACACCAAAGTTATAAATTTTAATGATGATATTCTTTATATTTTCCTCCCCTCATTATATAAATGAAAAGTTGTGAGAAAAACAAATTATTATGGTACCAAAAAATCTGATAATGCTAGATTTAACAGTGTGTTTATGTTGCAGTGTGCTACTAAACAATTTGCATTGAAAAGTAAGTAGGTATTATCTCTATTGGTATGACTATAAATAGGAAAGAATAAATCAGACCATTATGACAGTTCAAGTGGAAAATTTAGGAGCAGAAAGCAAAAAAATTTTCAGCAATAGATGACAAATTCAATTATTTACTTAGGTTTAAATCTAGTAAAATGTAATCAAAATTTAAAAATGCAATCAAAGCAGATTTCTAAATAGCACAAGAAGATGAAAGATGAGATTATTTTCATTTTTAGAGATTTTGATCCAAAGAGCCTAAGTAAAAGAAAAAGAAACACACCTTCATCATGGCGGGTGACTATGTCCACGAGAGTCTTTCATCATACAAAATACGCAACTCCTGTAACATACTTTAACGTGGAGGAAAACGAGGTCATTTTTTAAAGTAAACTGTTGTTATAAGGTAACTTTTAATTTGCACACATAATGTAAATTGCTATGGTGAATGCACGTTGGGTCATGGAAACAACGGTAGCTAGATTCAGATGTGACCCGGCAGCCCAGGTGTTCAGGAAAAGTGCTGTTAACAGTGAGGATTGATGATCTAATCAAACTGTCACAGCCAGATCCTCAGCAGGGTGGCTGGAGGATAATATTCAGAAAGCAAGCACATGCTTAGTGTTACTTTAAATTGATGCTGACATTTTCAATTGTGAAAAGAAATTTTTCCTAAGTAATATAGGAAACAACTCAGCTAACCTTCCGGAGGAGATCAGATAATCATGGTAGGTTGTTGTGCAAAAGCTAACTTCTCAGAAATGTGAGCACATACGAAACACAAATAATAGGACATTTTGGAGATTTACTAGAGTAATCAACATTTTAATTACTTTCTGTTTTCCTGGATGTACAGTACCACTGCGATGAATATTCTCTCCACAGACAAACAAAGCAATATTTTCAGCCTGGTATTTGCATTTGGTGGCGAAAAATTCCCACAAGGGTACAAATAACCAAGAGTCACGTGCTGATTAATCTAAGACTCCTCAAGTCACGTGTTAATTACAGTAATTAATAGGAGCCTTCCCGGTAATGCTGTGTGTTTGTCACGTGGTGTGCAGAGAGAAACTATGACTGGATGGTCATTTTCAAAAAACTTGTCTAGCCACACAACATTAAGAGGCCCTCCCACCTCCAAAAAAATCACTGATGATGGCAATTCAATAAAAGTTGAGTGTGTAATTATTAAAACAACAGTTCCTCTATGAAAAGCAGGAGACCAGTCCACAAATGCGTGATGACTTACAAGTAACTCAAGGGTGCAAAGGCGTACCCTCCATGGGGAGAGAAAAAGGGAGACGATGCAGCGTGTGTGACTCGGGCTCGGTCAGCCCGCAGCCCCTTCCAGCTGGGGGCCAGGGCAGCTCTGAGGAGCCCTCACCGGTCTGGCTCGGGGAGGCCCTACCGCTCTGTATTCTTGGCAAGGTCCCCAGCCCTCCAGACGCAGCCTCTCCTCGGCAGCCAAGGACAATCAAGTGGGTTAAATTGCTTCATGTTTTCAAGACACGTTATAAAGCATTCTTGCGAAAATTTTTCGCTCCGTCATTCCTAACCTTTTTGAAACAGTGCCCCAGTAAGTATTAATATTGATAAAAACCACATTATCTCTGCCATTCACTGCTAACACCCGGATCCAGGGTAACACAACACAGCTTCCCTGGTTCTTAGATAAATACAACACAAGTAGAAACACCAAACTTTCTTTTGTACAGGGAACCAGAGACAGCTTATACATTTTCTGCTAAGATTGTCCCATTTCTTAAAAATCTGCCCTTTTAAAATTTCAGAAAAAAACTAGTAAGATGTAAGAGAAACCATATAAAACATTTCAGAAAATCAATTCAAAAATTGTAAATATGTACAAGGGAAATAGCTGCTCTCAAAAGGTGAACACTGTGCAACCTTCCTTATCAGTACAAAATGAACTCCACCACTTGGTTCCAAATACAGAGAAACCCCAAAGCCACACTCAAGAAGTTCCAGCAAGTCTTCTCTGACAGAGAGTTCAAGTCTCCCTCCTGGGAGCAGCCTGGCAACAGCACGGTCACAAACCACAAGGCTGGGTGAAGGAACAAGGGCAAAGCCGTCAGGAAGAGCAGACCCAGGACAGTCTCGTGGCAGGATGGCCTACCCCACGCTGCAGGGGCCCTCGGGAGCCTCCATCAGACTGATGGCTAAAGACTGGGGTAAAGCATTTCAAGATGGGACTTGGAAGACTGAGTGCCTGTGGCTCATTTGATCTTTACACGTAACAAAAATGTCTAAGAATTATAGACTTGTAAAGCTGGGCCCCAACCTCACTAGCCTTCACCCACTAAGAGCCAGAAAAGGTCTCGGTTTTATTTAACAGCAATGACAAAAAAGCAGTATCACCTCCATTCCTCATCTGTCATTACTGCACTCTATATGATATGATATATTAAGGTGCCTTAGAATTCTTACACACTGGACAAGGGAAAAACTTCCACCCACGGTTGGCTGACAGCTCACTGTGTTAGAATGTAGACTGCCACATTTATCCTCAACCTTTGACAATTACAAACATAATTATTAATGCTTTCCTGGAACACCAAGAGTGTGATAAAACGTGTTCACTTTAAAACCGGTAGACATGAAAATATGAAATCTAAATTTGAAAATATTAAGCATTATTATTTGTTTCACTGGATAATCATTACTTGATATTTCAAACACCTAGAATATTTGTCAATATCTCCTATCAAAGCATTATTAATGAAAGGGATGATGAAATAAGTACAAGAGGAATTTTAAAACTAATCTAATGCAAAGAAAATAAAAATTTACTTTAAAACCTCACATTTTATATTTGGTTACATAAAATATGTAAAATAAAAATATCGTCATTCCTCACCCTTAAAATACACACAGTAAAATAATAACCATGCCCTTTGGGAGAATGAGGTACAAGACAGATCAAATGTAACAAAATATGGATACTTTGAGCAGTTCCAGAGTTTACACAAGAAAAATAATTTCCTAACTTGAGAAAAGATTTACACACAACACTGTTATCAGAGTAAAAATTTAGAAACATAGTAAATGTCCACTAAATAGTAATATCTTGATACATATAAACAACAGATTATAAAGTTACTAAATTATAATTCAAATCTATATTTATAAAATCATATAGAATAATATCCACAATGTATGAATAAGACATAGGAAGTAGTACGATATTATTATCATTAAGATTCTCATTTATACAAACTTCCATCTATATATTTATACCCCTAGGAGGAGTGAGAAAAGTCACTACTCACTGAGAGGCATGGGCGTGGGGTAATAGTAGCGTCTTGGAGAGCTATGAACTGAAATTTTATTTTTCCTTATACATGCTGATTCCACGTTTTAGGGAGCATGAGTCATTTAATTAAGAAGTTCTTTTCAAAATAAAATGTTTTGATTTTTGAAGAGATTCTGATGTGAGATGAGAAGGGAAAAGGAAATGGCTGTATTTCTAAGGAAGAGCATTTTCTTCCAGCAAGGTCATGTGCATATACCATTCTGAAGGGCCTGTGTACTCCAAAGACTTTGGGAATGTTTATTGTTCATACAAAGTAATTCACACTCTCATTCTGTCATTTCCACAAGGAGTAGCGTTAATTTAAGAGGTGACTGGGGAGGTTAAGGGTGCTCACTGCTGCTATAGCAGAATGCTTTTCCATGTGAAGCCCATAAACTAATACTTGCTTACTATCTACTGCACCGCTATCACTGACATCAAAAGCAAACCAACTAAGAGACATGCATGTGTATCTGCTCTCTGTTATGAAATTTTGGTGGAAATAATAAATCGCATCTTAGTTACAGGTTGAAGATGTGTGTACTTATATTCAACTGCCTTTCATTTTCAAGCTATAATTGAAGACACTTTGAAAAATAAAATAACAATTTAAAACGCTGGCAAATGATTTGACAGAACACTCTTCTGACTCAGAGTATTACTGATACAATTAAACTATCATTGCCATGGTCCACATTTATAAAGCTTTTGTAAGCACATGGATAACAAAATGAAATTTATAAAATTAATCTCATATATACTGATCAAAGAATACTGTGACTAAGTATTTTACAGTTTTCAGCTAAATGATCATTCAGCATACTCAAGTTAAAACAATTATTAACTTTAAAAAAGTTAATCACTGATGATCAAGATTCATATAACACTATTATCATTATTATTTCAAAGTGTCCCAAACAGGAATGAATTATCTCAGAACCTCAACAACAGTATGAACTACTTATCTTCTAAGCTATTTTCCTAACAGAACAAAGGAAAACAAGACCTAACAAAATGTCTAAGAATGGAAAAACACTTAAAAATTTTAGGATGACTTTTTGAAACATCAATAGAATCACATATATACGTTGGCATGATGAATCTGAATATTGACAAGCTATGTCTGAGTTACAAATAACGGTAATAATTATTTAGTTTCTGAAATCAGAAACTGAAATATTACACAAAAGTTTTCTCATCAGTAACAGAGTAAGACAAGGATGAAGGAGGTCAATTATCTAGCGAAAAAAAACCATATTCAACAGAGAAACATTTACAGTGACACTGGGCTCCCATTTCATGAGGGCAACAAACTAAGGTCCTGGTCAAAAATTTCAGTATGTAAAATGGTCTGAGTTGATGTTTGCTCCAAAGAGGAAATGGTAAAGATTGGCTGTAGGGTTCTTCCCATCACAATTACATATATATGCATATATGAGTATATATGTGTGTGTGTGTATGTGAACATATTTATATATACAGCACTGTTTTTTTTTTAACTGTTCGATTTCCTTTAAAACTTAAATAATTAATTAGGCCATAAAATGGTAAGGAAAACATGAATTTTAGGAGGCAAGTGGTAAGAAGTTTTCTTTCATTAAACAACACTACCAGAAAACAAGCAGAAAAGATAAATGATCTTAACCACTAGAAAAGTTAGGGGGTGGGTGAACAATGTGACTGAAGTTTTGCTTATTAGAAAAAATATGAGAATAAAAATGTATTATGAGAACAAAGCAAATCACAGCTGAATTGAAATAGTAATGAAATACAATCTAATCAGCAGACTCAGAAGTCCTAAAGTATACAAAATAAGCACAAGAAGAACAAAACTACAATAGAAAAATGGTATGTAGCACTG
>CAKJTW010000139.1:1457500-1570000 GCA_917880005.1 Nanger dama
TGTTTCATCTTTGTTCACTTGACAAAGAGTCACTACGTAGTTTCTAATGATGTAATGTTCTCAAGAAAGATCTTGTTTTATACTTTATATTCCAACAAATGCTAGCATTACTGATGCCACCATTGGAAAGAGAAAAAAAAGAAAAGAGTGAAAGTCTATCTTTTCCATACAATGCATCATTGTAAAAGTTTTACACCAATATGTTCAGACTAAAAACAAACTTATTTAAACAAATACACTCAGACTTTTCTCATTTTATATATATGTTACATTTTATCAATAAGCACCTGAAAAGGAGGGAGAGTTTATTTTTCATAGCTACATTAAGTTGTACATATTTAAGCACCAATTTTTATGATTAAAGATGCTGAGAAGATACTAAGCATTACATGCAAAAGTATGAATGACCAGTCGTGAAAGAGCACAGCTTTATGAAAGAACAATGGAATCACAGTTCTTTGTTCCCAAAGAAGGATGCAAAGAAATTACAGAATTTAGAGACACAGACCACTTTTTAATTGGCAAATTTTTGAATATCTAGATGGTCTAGATCAAGTCTCTCTGAAACAGGTTTTATATCTATGAAAGGTAAAGTTCTCTTTAAAATCCAAAATTCTGCATTACTCTACAGTAAGCTACCTGATGTTAGGGCAAATTAAATATAGTAAGCCGCTGACATTTGCAAGGCATATGAACTGAGACCTTTAGAAAGCCTCATAGAATATACCTTCCCTCATAAAAGGTGGTAACGTGTTCAAAAAAATTAAGTAACCCCTTTAGAATCTCAGTGATTCTATAAATATAGCTTAAAATTATGAACAAAGCTATGAGTTCTTCCAACAAACACTATGTTCTATTTCAGAGCATCACTCCGGTGTTACGTGCCCTGTCTCCACGGGCAGGACGAGATGAGGAGGGAGACCATGCAGGCCTCTGCAGACGGGGACACGAGGCACACTCGGCAAGGTCCCAGCACGTTCTGCCATGACCTCAGTCACTGGATAAGGGAGCTGAAAGCCAGGCGAAACCAGTGGTGGACACTGAGAAAAAGAACGGAAGAGCAGAGCACAGCCATTTAAACAAAGGGGCATCTAAGCAGCAGCTATTTCTGACTGAAAGTAGCAGGTTTCATCTTGGGATGAAAGGCCTCTATTTCCTAGGACAGAGTTCCGCCCAACTTCTTTCTCAGACGCTGCCGAGGGCTGACCACGACTCCTAGCAGGTAGGAGTGGTCCTTCCAGAGACACGCCTCTTGTGATGGCAGCTCCATCAGAGGAACAGCTGTTGGCTCCCAACCTTCTCTAAGAACGGCTTCACTAGGAAGCAAGCACTCGTCCGAGGCAGGGTCAGCAGAGCGCCCCTCCACTGCCAGGCAAAACTTACGCAAGGGAAATCATCACTAAAATCTCCAAGTCAAACTTTTCTCATAATAAAAAGTGAGTTGACAGCCACATGAATTAATAGTTCCCCACTATAATTTCAGACAGATTTTTAAAGACTAGTGATTTTCTAAGAATTGACAGTTTTGTTGTTTTCCATTCATAACATTACCAATAAGAGAGCCATATCTTAAAGACTCTTATCAAGTTTTCCTCCTTCACTGAATGAATGCTTCAGGTATTGGCTAGAGAAGCAAAGAGAAGGTTCTAAAGCCAGCTCTCTCTGTTGCCCATCAAGCATGATGTGGGTCGTCTGAATATGGCAGACCAGGGTCTCACTACACAGACCTCAGGGCACAAAACTGGGCCAAATAAAGTCTGCTCATCACTGGTCCATTTGTGGCCCCATTTTTAAAATTTACTCACTCAGTAAGAGAATGAACATCTGTGAATTTTCCACTGAACATCAGAACTAGAACATTACATTCCAGATTTTAATTCAGTCCTATCATGGATCTCTAGCTCAGAGTGACTACACTCAGACATTTTTATCATTCTTTATTTCCATCAGATCCAGACGTTGATCTGTTTGATTAACCTGGTTTGGTCTTTATGTTCTCCAGAGGTGTGAGACAGCTATGATAAGCCGAGCACACTGAGGCCTGAAGGCGGGCCCGCATTCCAGCTAAATTAAGAGCTCAGGCTCAGAGAGCCAGAGCACACCAGCATCTTGTCACTTAGGGATCAATAATACTGTAAACATGAAAGCAGCAAACGTCAATGGCTTAGTGTACAAGTAAAGGAGCTCTGGGTGTAGAGATTCTCTTTAGTTTGATAAGGAGCCTAAGGCTTCTCTGAGACACAGAGAAGGTACCCCACCACTGATGGAATCTTTGGACTCCTTGGCGGCTTCAGACAGAACATCTGGTTTTTACTGGTTTTACACAGTAGTGTTCCATGTAAAGTCTTTGGTTTCTGTTTAACAGAAAGAGAGAAACCAAAATTCACTGAAACTTTGAATACGTTCATATATTGCTACTACTTTGAGTACTAATAAATAATACGCATTGGGTTCTCTTTTTTTTTGCACTTTTATATTCAAGTTTATTCATTTAACTTTTAAACACTACTATAGTTGAATATTAAAACAAAAGCAAGTAGTGAGCATATTATGATTATAGTCCTTCACTCAATCACTACTGCAAAAACACCAGCAGTGAGTGTTATTCACAGGCCCTACTAAGAGGTCTGACACTGAACACCATCCCGAGGATGATGTTCATCATCCTCATATGCTTCTCCATTGTAATGGCACTGTCTTTCCTGATTTGGATCAAAGTCCACTAATTCTACCTGGTCCATTTCATCAGTCTCTTCTACTTCCTTCCTCTCAGGCAGAAGTTTTTCCAGCAAAGAGAGTTTATCAGGAGAGAGAAAGCCATTCTCAGGAAAGTTTACCTTAAATTCAATGATTAGGAGACCCTTTTCATATGGCCTATGGTAAATTGGCATGCCTTTATTTAGCACACCTTGATATCTCCATGCTTGACAATCTGACATGGATGAGAAGTGATGACTATGGTCCGGTTGTCAAGAGTAGATATTGGCTTCTGGAAGCCACACAATGCCTCAACCAGCTGTATGTCCATACACATGAAAAGGTCTTCTTGTCGAGTAAAAACAGCCTGGTCCTTCTGATCTAAAACAATGATAATATCTCCTGGCTCCAGTCCTGGTTCTTGGTCTCCTTCACCATGGAATGTTATCTTCTGGCCATCTTTCATGCCTTTGTCAATATGAACTTCTAGAATTTTCTTTTCTCGAACTGTCTTCCTTCCATTGCAGCTTTTACATCTATCTTTAGGACTGATCCGCTCTCCGTGGCCCTGGCACTCCATGCAAACAGACTGAATTTGCTGAACCATTCCAGGTCCTATCTAATGAATTCATATTTGCACTCCAGTACCTCGGCAATTGGGACAGCATTCTACTGCTCTTTTCTTACCACCTCGGCCTTCACATTTGTCACAAATCACATTCTTTTGCAGAGCTAGTTTTCTTGTTGCACCATTATATAAATCTTCTAAAGTTACTGTAAGTTGATACACAACGTTTTTACCTCTCCTCTCTCTCTGCATCCTGCCTCCTCCCCGAAAAACATATCAAAGATGTCCATGGGGGAGCCAAAACCACCACCTGCTCCACCTTCTTTAATTGCCTGTTTTCCTCCTTTGTCATATAATTCCCTTTTCTTTGCATCAGAGAGCACTTGTAGTAAGCTTGAGAAATCTGTTTAAACTTCTCACCTTCATTTGGATTCTTATCAGGGTGGTACTTCAAGGCAAGTTTCCTGTAAGCCTTTTCAATTCTTCTTGGGTGGCATTGGGTTTGACCCCCAAAACATCATAGTAAGTGGTTTCTTTCACCATTTTCTACAGCCAGTGAGCGGGCCAATTCCGGTGTGGGGGAGCGGGAAGGAGCACCTTGCTGTACGCAGCTCGGGCAGCCGCCGTTCCTCCGCCTTTCACTGAGCGTTCTGGAAAGTTCCTGGGTTAATTCTTTTGTTAGAAATTTTCCTAATTTTCAAAATCTGACTATCATCATATCAACAATATTTTTTAGAAAAAGGAAAGCATAAAATTTTAAAGACCATATATCCAGCCATGAGACTGCCACTTCCTAGTTGCCAAAAACATATGGCATATCCATTATTACTTAATTATAAATGTGAAATGAGAAAAAAAATCTCAATATTACAGTGCACTGTGAGAATGAAAGGGGAAATTATTGTTTTAATTAGCTTCAAAGAAAATTTGTGTATAATTTTAAAAAGCTTCATATATATTCCACTGAATCTACTATTTCCCATAATTCCTTTCTGCATCAGATTAGCATGAAAAGAGAGACAGAGATGTGGTTTAAACCTCAGCAACTAAAAATTTCTTTAATACGTTTTTATCTAATAATAAGTACTTATTATGTTAAAAAAATGCTGTGTTTATATATAGTATGATTTTTTTGGTACTCGTATAACTATAAATCCATGTCCATGTCACCACAACCCTGAGGAATGAGAACATGTGTCCTGGGCCTCCCAAATGAGAAGACAATAAATCTACAGTGACTCAGGAAGAACACATTTGAGGTTCACGCAATTAACAGGCAGGACCACAGACAGCTACATACACTATTTTACAATATTTTTATTAAAATGTGACTATAAATCATATGTTACACCAGTTAGGAAAAAGTCCATCTTAAAAAGGAAAATTTCAATGAGAATTTTAATATCTTAAATCTATCAATATTCACTGAAGATCAATCACCTTCTGAAAGCCTGAGACAAGGAGGACAGTTGGAAACCATAACCCTCAAGAAATCATCTGTGTGGACCCAGGGTACAAACCCAGTGTTTTTAAAAGGATAAAGAGAAACAAAGCAGAATGTGCTAAACTGTACATCAGTCTTCTTAGGAGTAAGAAGAGATTACATAGAATGCAGATCCAGCGCAGGAATTTCACAGTGAGACAAAACCTGGGCTTTGAAAATGCAGCTGGCCCAGGTCTAGAAGGCATGCCAACATGGCTTTCAGCGGACACAGAGTGGAAACAGTGAACAAAGTGTGATGAGATGGGTTTCCTTGTACCCTGACCCAATTTCTATACCCACATACCCCATTAAAGGAATTACTCACTGTCCCTAAAAAGGCAAGAACAGCATTACATTAAGACTCAGTGGAAATTATTACTTCCCTGAAAAGCAGATTTTGATAGTAACAGCACATTTCACAAACAGTTCTAAATAGAATTAGGTTTGCCTCATAGGAAACTGCCAGTATTCGATAGTTTTTAACCTAAGTGTTGATTTCATATGATTCAACCTTGTATCTCAGAACCTATCAGTGGGCATCACGATGGTTCTGAAGGGAATGAAGGGCCTGCTGAAACAGAAGGCAGTTGTTCTGCAGACGGCTGGCATCCCCAGGAGGCCGACCTGCCTCATAAGGGGCGTGGCTGCCTGCCTGTTCCCTCTGAGCACGAGAGAGAGGGCATCACAGGGCTGGGGGGCAGCCCTTGGTCTGAAGCTCACAGTGGGATCCTCGAGTGGCCTGGGGCTGAGGGGAGATGTCTTGGAGAATACCAGGTAAACCCTTGATTTCTCCCATCAGTGCTCTGTGGCATGACGAAATGTAGACTTCTTGTTTTTCATCTGTTAAAATGGATCACCAAATTGCTTTGATCCAACTTTACCAAAATTACTTCAGAAAGCTTGTAAGTTTCCTGAAAATTCCTCAGAAAAATTTTAAACTTGGACTTTTATAAGCAACTACCAAGACATCATGAATATAAAGAAAGTCTCACAAGAAGTCAGTACTGTATAATGAAACTGTATGAAAGTTGGTAATTAAGCATAATTGAAGGCTGCAGTGAACATATAGGCCTTTGTTCTCTTTAATTCTGGTGCTGACTGGGAATTAAAGATAAGAGCTTAGGGCATATTTTAGTCAGAGTCCAGATGTATAAGCCCCAGTGTTCTAAAAGCAATTTAAGTGAAATAAAAGAAGAGAATGGCCAAAAATATTCTAGATGCCTGCCAAGGGAAAACACCTACGTTCTGAACATTTAGCATATTTGATTGATCATAGTGGGGATCACTTACTGACTTCAAAGAGAGTTAAAAGAGCAGGTATTCTTATACCCAAGATCTGACTGAACTACTAAACTAAATGGTAGCCCCACAAAAATCCTTAAAAATTAACTTGTCATATTAAGCAACAATGTACTAACACATGAAAAAACAATTAGAACACTCATACTAGAAAAGGTATAGTTCACCTTCTCCACAGAATTCAATTTTATCTTATCTGTATATAGGAATGAAAGAGGAGGCATTCCTCATTTAATAAAGATTATCATTACTAAATCATACATTTCTGTTGTAGTAACTCAATGAACTAGTACTAGATTACATTAGTTATACACAGTATCATTATAGTTTTTTGGGTTTCTGCTTTGAGAGATGGAGTTTGTATATATATATGTTTATATATATGTGTGTGTATATATATGTTTATATATATATGTATATATATATATTTATATATATATGTGTGTGTGTGTGTATATATATATATATGCTGTTGTTTAATCACTAAGTCTTGCCCAGCTCCCTCCATGGACTGTAGCCCACCAGACTCCTTTGTCCATGGGATTTCCCAGGCAAGGATACTAGAGTAGGTTGCCATTTCCTTCTCCAGCGGATCTTCCTGATCCAGGGATTGAACCCACACACATACAAAGGTGGCTCTTTACCACTGAGTCACTGTGTATGTATATATTCTTTATTCAGCAAAGTTCCATAGTAATATGATGAAAAAATAAACATGATTTAGAGATGGAATAAACAAGGAAGAAACTCATAGAAGGCTGGCACCTCATACTGAAGCTTGAAATAAAATAGTGACTTAGACTGACAATCAGGATAAAAGAAACATGGTAGCAGTGTGATGAGGGCAGGAAGAACAAAAAAACAGAGGAAGGGGAAAGTAGGGTGCAGAACTGGAACAGACCGTGTCTAACACAATGCAGGCCCTCCTCGGAAATACCACGGTTTCGTGCTTGACCACCACAATAAAGCAAGAAAGAGAGTCACAGGAATTTTTCAGTTTCCCAATGCTTATAAAAGTTATGCTTGCACTACATTATACTGTGTTAAGTATGTAATAACATTATGTCTAGAAAATATCTGACTGCTAAAAACTAGCCATCAATCTAAGCCTTCGTGTCATAGTAACAGCATCAAAGATCACTGATCCAAGGTCAACATAAAATAAAGCAATAATAAAAGTTTAAAATCTTGTGAGAATTGCCAGATGTTGACAAAAAAACCAGAAGTAAGCAAATGTTACTGGAAAAATGGAGCTGATAGACTTGCTTGCCACAGGGTTGCCACAATCCTTTAATTTGTAAGAAATGCAATTTTTGCAAAGCACTGGGAAACAAGGTCTGCCTGTAAAACCAATGACTACAGGGCTTATTTGCAGGCAAGCTCTGAAGTATGAATGGGGAGAGGCAACTGGCACTGAGGGGAGTAGCCGGAGCAGGGGAAGCAGGCAAGGGTCCAGGAAGCATCTCTGCGACGTGACCCAAGAATCCTCCCCAAGGTCTAGCTCCACGCCAAAGGCTTGCTGGCTTCCCCTTGTGTAGAGTGAGATGAGACGCCGGCGCAGCACTCCTGGTTCTCTCCTGCTGGATTCCAGCTTACTGCCTCTTCCATCGTCACCCTGAAGGAATAGTCCCACTTGTGCTCCCCTCCTAAACAGCGCTAAGCGGGCATCTTTCCTGTTCATTTTCTGCCCACTCCCTTCCCCCAGCCCCGGGACGCACTAGAGCAGGAGCAGCCCAGCTCACATACACCTCACTAGAGACCTCCCTTAAAAGGCGCCCCTTCAGAAAGACCTGCCCTAAAGCAAGAGCCGGCCCAGACACGCTCAGGAATAGCCCTTCTGCTGTGTTTTCAGCAGCACCTCCCACCTGATAAAACTCCCCCTTCCCTTTACAGGTGCATCATCCCTGCATCCGTAGCCTCAGTCCGTCAACCCCAAATCGAAGGGACATGAGATCAGAGGGTGTATGATCTGCAAACACGACAGGCCAGCTCAACTTTGGAACACAACCGCAGTAGATGGACTCAATGTTGACTGGGAGAGTCAATTAATAAATAAACCGGATGTCTTCATGAGCATCCCCCAGAACACCTCTGAGACAGGATTAATTGTTCCCTCTTCTAAACCTTTCTTTGGTATCATTGTGTAGCCTTTCTTTCTATATACTATGGATAACTGCATAACCTACAGTATCTTCTGAAGAACAAGACTCATATAATATTCATGCTTATTTCAATGCTCAAGATTAAAACATACAGAGAGAAATCAAATATTAGCTTAAAATTAAAGAATGAATCTTAGAAAGAGTAGAAAATAGTCCTATATCTCTGCAGCATGCATATACTCCAACACCGAGGCTTTCTCCCCTACTAATGGGGAATTTTCCCCAGAGTAGTAGACATGGTATTTTACCAACACAGCTGTGACATACTATGAGCAGCAGTTACTTCTGACAGAGCAGAGAGCAAGGACCCTGGTATAAAAGTGAAGCAACCCTCCCTTCTTTGGAGGGGAGGACATGCCATGTCTGCTCAGCATACTCTAGGAGCAAGCATTCCTCACAATAAAAGACAATCTTGAAGAGTAAAAGCACCATTTAAAGTGCACTATATTCACAAGGATAGTTTTTAAAGTCTCATCACAGGGTTATGCACCACTGGACACAATTCCCCCAGAGCACAGGGCTAGAGACCGCATCCTGCCAGACAAATACTGACCCTACCTCACAAATATCCCCGTTGCAAAACTCCCTTGAATTATGTGAGCTTTGATTTATATGAAGTTGTTAAAATATACCACTCACATAAAATGGAAATTTCCTATAAGGGAAAAAAAAGATGAAACTAGAAATAACAGTAGTAAATAAAATGCATTCCATGAAGTCCATCCTACTTTCTGGAGATGAGTTACAATTTTGGCACTGAGCTTTCTAGAAGTAAACATAAGGAGGAAAACTCAATTATACACATGAGTTGCTAGTACTTAGGGCCAAAATGACAAGTTGTTTCAGAAAGGCACACCTTTTCCTGAAAGAGAGACTGGGAAGAAACTGCCCCCAACCATCTCACTAGGAAGATATGATCTATGTCCAGGAGCAGCACATTGAGCAAGATCTTTACAATAAAGATTTAACTTCTCAAAGCATTCTGAGATTTGTCATTATCGTATAAACTAACTACAAGATCAGTCAAAATGTTACTGGAGGCAGAAAGCAGACACAATGGGATGAAGGTAAGAGGCTGTCCCCATGGAAGGACACCACTCAAAGTCCAGTCACGAAAAATGAGAGGAAGGAATATTTACTCAGAACAGCAAACTAATCTATCAGACAAACACATAGTATCGAGATACTCCACAGAGATTTGGATTGAGCAGCTGACGCAGGAGTAGGGCTCACATTGCTTCATGGAAACTGAGGGGGCCAAGGGAGTTATGAGCTAGGAAGGGGGTTTTCTGTCCCCTCACAGATGAGTCAGGAGAACCACCTGCGACTTAGCCCAAACACCCCTCCCTATAAAAGTTGAAACCCCAATATTCTCACCAGTGACACTTAGTTTTGCTAATGTTCACCTCGAAAATTTATGAAGAGAAACTAGAATATACCCATTTCAGTATGAAAACATTTGTCATAGGCAACCAAAGAATATCTAAATTGCCCATTTAATTTAGAAATACTACCCAAGTACTAATGAGATAACTTTGGTGGAAAATATATACTCATCTCCTGATGAACCTTTATAAATGGTCAGATTAAGTCATTAAAACACAGAAGAAAGTTTTCTAAAAATAACAACCCTGAGTAAATGATGTGACTTCTATCTATCTTCCCACAAAGGTGTGATTATTTAGCAGGGTTATCTGTCTATTCCATCCAACTTCCTTAAATAAAGTGGTATTAAATGATCACAGGATATTATTTATAAACTAGACGCTGTCTACAGATAACAAGGAGGAGAAATGGGAGAAGGCAGAAGAAAGGGTGTCCTCAGCTCATGCAGAAGCAATAGTAAGTCACTCAAATAGAACAACCTCCCACTCGTTAAAACAAGCAATCCAAGATAGAATGAACTGAAATGTTTTTCCTCCATTTTGGCTCAACAGAATTATTTCTTCTATAAATATTTTTTAAAGCAGAGAGGAGCCCACCAGTTCAGTTCAGTCGCTCGGTCGTGTCCGACTCTTACTTAATTTTTCCAAAATTGGGCCTCATTAGAGAAAAAAAAAATCACTAACCACTGATTAAAAGAAGAACTGAGAGGGGAGACCAATCAACAACAGTGACTGGAGAGCAGGCCTGAGTGACAGATGCATGACCGACACGTGCTACAAAGAACACAGCTCAGAGATGAGAGGAAGCACACTCAACACGGGACGGAAATATCTCAGCACGCTTCCCTGAGAATCAACTGCCTGTTTCAGTGGTAAGATAGAAAACAGGAGGTACCGTACAGAAATTCACATGGAATAAACAGTAAGGAAAACAGCTGATCCTTTAAGAAAAGAAAACACAAGCAATACCAATTTTGTCAAAAGGCAAGTTACTTATTTAAAATGGATAATAACGGGACAACAGGAATTCATCTCACATTATAAACAGAATCTTTCCTAATAGGAAAAATTTGAGTCTACCTAATCAAGATTGCCGGGAGAAGTATCAATAACCTCAGATAAGCAGATGAAACCACTCTTATGGCAGAAAGTAAAGAGGAACTAAAAAGTCTCTTGATGAAAGTGAAAGTGGAGAGTGAAAAAGTTGGCTTAAAGCTCAACATTCAGAAAACGAAGATCATGGCATCTGGTCCCATCACTTCATGGGAAATAGATGGGGAAACAGTGGAAACAGTGTCAGACTTTATTTTGGGGGCTCCAAAATCACTGCAAATGGTGACTGCAGCCATGGAATTAAAAGACGCTTACTCCTTGGAAGAAAAGTTATGACCAACCTATACAGAATATTGAAAAGCAGAGACATTACTTTGCCAACAAAGGTCCGTCTAGTCAAGGCTATGGTTTTTCCAGTGGTCATGTACGGATGTGAGAGTTGGACTGTGAAGAAGGCTGAGCGCCGAAGAATTGATGCTTTTGAAATGTGGTGTTGGAGAAGACTCTTGAGAGTCCCTTGGACTGCAAGGAGATCCAACCAGTCCATTCTGAAGGAGATCAGCCCTGGGATTTCTCTGGAAGGAATGATGCTGAAGCTGAAACTCCAGTACTTTGGCCACCTCACGCGAAGAGTTGACTCATTGGGAAAGACTAATGCTGGGAGGGATTGGGGACAGGAGGAGAAGGGGATGACCGAGGATGAGATGGCTGGATGGCATCACTGACTCGATGGACCTGAGTCTGAGTGAACTCCGGGAGTTGGTGATGGACAAGGAGGCCTGGCGTGCTGATTCATGGGGTCGCAAAGGGTCGGACATGACTGAGCGACTGAACTGCACTGAACTGAAATACGTCCAATTTAGCATTTTTAGAAAAGGTAGTGTTCTCTCATTGAAAAGTAACCTAGTCAATCCACAGTATCTATCACTGGCAGTTTCCATAAAAACTGCAAATACACGTACATACACTTTTTCCAGGAATGTTTGGGTTTTGGATGATATTTTCACGCTTCAAGAAAAAGGGTGAGCCCCTCTAAACTGAAAGACACAAAACAATGATGATGCTTCCATACAATTTTAACATATAAATATGAAAGTTCTCCATAAAGGAGACAAGACAGACTCCACAGAACCCTGTAGCAATGGCTCATGGCAAATTAGAGCCAATATCAGGGCTGCCATATGTCTATCCCACACTCAGACTAGATAATATCTGGTCCATATAAAAGTTTGGGGGAAAAGATTTTATCAATAAGCTCAAAGATACTGTTAAAAGAAAGATGCCTAACCCCAAGTTCCAAATGTCTGATGGAGAGAAGTCGGGAAAAATTTTAAGGCTCAGCCATTTAAAGGAGGGAAACCCATTCACCTAAACAAAAACACTGGCAAGCCCTGGGCCTGCCCTGGGGGCCTGAACTTACCCCCAGAGCTGGGCTGAAAATTAGGCACAATCTGAGACTTAGAACATGCATAGACTCCTCCAAAAATTGCTTCATTGAAAAAATATTAAGGTTTCAATCTAGAAACAAGAACATTATTTAGCTCCTAGAGTCTCTGATGGAGAAGGAAATGGCAACCCACTCCAGTGTTCATGCCTGGAGAATCCCAGGGACGGAGGAGCCTGGTGGGCTGCTGTCTAGTGTCGCACAGAGTCGGACACGACTGAAGCGACACAGCAGCAGCAGCAGAGTCTCTGATGTCCACGTCCAGTTTAAAATCCTCTACTGGAAAGCTGGTTTCGGGAGCACATGAGCCTTCCTGAGACACTGCCAGTGCAGACATTTTCTGATATTGTCCCAGACACCACAAAAGCCACTTATCAGCTCAGAAATTCTGAGTGAATTGTTTCCTCTCTTCCTATCTCCACAGTCATTCAAAGCCCAGCTGATTTCCAAGTGCTGAACTACAAATGCTATCTCTTTCTATTGTAATATGCACCTGGTTTTCACATCAGACATACTTATTATGGCTGTTTCAATTGTGATAATTGTGGATAAGCTCGTTTTCTAGATTACTGTTAGTGAATTCAAAGAGTCATAAAGCTACTCTGGCTTACTATATTATAAAGAGAATTACTTATTTAAAATAGGGAATACTTTAGAATGAACTTGCAAATTAATCAGCTTATTATTTTGGAATGTGAACTGAATGTGGCTGTATTTAGCTGTTTATATTTAAGTGTACGAGACTTCTAAAATACAGTAATATACCACCTTAAAATAAGTTCATGCAAATTTAAGAATATAAAAGTTGCTCTTATACAAGCAATCACCTCCGGTATTTCCTGGAGTCAGAAAATATATATTTGAAATTATTTATTTTTCTGTGGCTAATGACAGGCTGACAAAATTTATTAGTTCATCAAACTATAGTGCAAGAATATGAATTTATTTGTAATAAATTATCATTTTTGCATATATCAGTCAAAGCACAAAGCCTAAATACTTGCAAACAAAATGCATTGTTAATTTAATTGTCACAGCCTATTTAGCTAACTTCTATTACTGTTTGCCATAATATGCAACACATAAGAGGGGAGAATCAAATTCAAAACATAAAAAGAATAAGCTGATTACATTGTCCTAGAGAAATTAAAATATAGCAAGCTTGCAAAACTATAGCAAGGCATTAATGTTTTAAATAGGTAAGAAAAAATGTTTAACTTAATTGAGATAACAGTTCTGCCCAAAGAGATGGTTGAACATGCTGATAAAGAGTTTCTTTGTCTCCTAAGACTATTAAAGGCATCAATTCCCTCTCCACAGAGGTGAGGAAGGCGCACTGGAAAGAAGAAGCATTTGGCATCCATCAGGCTAGATTCTGCTCCTTACATCTTAGTCTTCTGCAGCTATGGACGTCTATTGGGAAATTATGCTGTGGCTGTGGAGAAGGCAATGGCACCCCACTCCAGTACTCTTGTCTGGGAAAATCCCATGGACAGAGGAGCCTGGTAGGCTGCAGTCCATGGGGTCGCTAAGAGTCAAACACGACTGAGCAACTTCACTTTCACTTTCATGCATTGGAGAAGGAAACGGCAACCCACTCCAGCGTTCTTGCCTGGAGAATCCCAGGGATGGGGGAGCCTGGTGGGAGGCCGTCTATGGGGTCAGACACGCATAGAGTCAGACACGACTGAAGCGACTTTGCAGCAGCAGCAGCATGCTGTGGCTGAGGCCCTGGCATTCCAACTCAGCCTCTCTATGCAAGAAGAGGGACTGCCCTATCGATAAGGAGATACTATAAACAAGAGGCCAGCTCAAACACAGGAATTTTAGCAGGAAAAACAATTCAATCTAATGCTGAGCTGAGAGGAACTCTGTAGTCAGACTACTTAGGAGGGAATGATTATAGAAGATGAGGAATGCCTTCCCATTTGAGACTCATCTCCTGATTTTAGGACAAAAAGCATGTAAATGTTAGAGAAAAAGCTTATCATACCTCAAAGGAGAGAAAGACATAGATTCCTTCTCTTGCCTCCATTTAGCCTTTCTTTTTGTATCAGGGACTGAAATGAAGGGAAGTAACAGAGAGCTATCCTGGAATGCACAGGAAAAGGCAAATAGAAAAACCAAAGAGCACAGCTGGACTTTTGAAACACCCAGGATCACATTCAGAAGACACCTACTATTCTTAAGGTGCCTGCAGGATAAATATATGTACAAGGTGATGAACTTTTCATTAATATGAAACAATATGAACAAATATATTCAAATTTTTAAAATTCCTAAATAAAAACCAAAATGATACATTTGAGTTCAAAATACATACTGGTTGTACAGCAGGGAAATATTTGATTTTTATCACGCAATCTAGATTGAATGTTTTCTTTCAAATTTGTTTTGTGAATAAAACACCCTAAGTACCTGTATGTAAAGATTTTCAGTGTGAAACATAATAATCACCATGAGGAAGAGCACTAGAATTGGAATCAGAAAAATAACAACTCTAACACTTAACTATTTATGAGATATTGTATATTCCACAATCTGTCTTTAATTCTGTAATATTAGAAAAATAATGCATCACTAATATAGTAATATAGGCTTCCAAGGTAGCTCAGTCAGTAAAGAACCTGCCAGCAATGCAGGGGACCCCAGTTCGAGCCCTGGGTCAGGGAAGTTCCCCCTGGAGAAGGAAATGGCAACCCACTCCAGTATTCTTGTCTAGAAAATCCGATGGTCAGAGGAGTCTAGCAGGATACAGTCCATGGGGTCACAAAGAGCTGGACATGACTGAGCAACTAAACCACCACAATACGGTAATATGATTAACGAGATAATGCAAGTGAAAGCAATAAGAACACAATAACTACAGATGTTTTGTTTAAGTGCTTATAAAACATAACTTTGTACAAGTCCAAAATTACAATTTAAATAATAAAAATTTTTCAAATTTCAAGAATAACGCATCCGGATCTCTCCAACACGTAAATTTTGTCTCAAATTAAATATAATGTGACAAAGAAAAGTATGAGAAACCAAAAGGAAGAAAGTAGGCATGCATAACATTCCAATATTCTGACATAGTAGACATGTCCAAACCAAAATGCTTAAGAAAACAATACGGCACCAATAGAAAAGTCCAGTTAAATTTCTTGTGAATATAGAAAATGTTGAGGAGTACTTCAATTTTTCTTAATTTATTAAATATTGTAAAATATTTAATTTGTAAATATTAATTATAAAATATTAAATTTGTAAAATATGGCAGAAGAAGCCAAAGGCCACAGTGTGACAGAACAAACTGCATCATGACTGGCATTTTACAACCACATTGAAAACAAAAGTTTAAAGGCGCATCTGCAGGATTTCACATGCTGTCTTTGAGGATCAGGGCTGAGTCGGAAGCCCACCAGGTCCTTACAGGTGAGGCTGCTCACACTAGTGTTCAGGAGCGGCAAGTTCCAGCAGCAGCCAGGCTCGCCTGGGGGCTGACACCGCTATGTTTCAGCTCACCTAATATAATTCAGCCTATGAGATGCAGCTAATTATGACACAGCAGCAAGAAGAAAGGAAACCTGGCAGCTGATGACATCGTAATTGTAGTGTTATTTTTCATGACATGGCAACCGTAGCATTATTTGGGGGATGACACAAGAAGTATTTCTTTTTCAAATCAGCAATGTTTAATTCTACAGTGAGAATTCAAAAATGTCATTTTAAAACCTCAAAAAAAAAATACACAAAGTTCCATAGTTTGGTTTACATATTTATTTTAGTTCATTCTAATGCATTCACAGAGGCTGACTCCCTTTAATTTAACTCTTCTGTTTCAAGGTCATTTCACAAATTGATAAAAAAAATCAAATCCTTTAAATCTTTTCCAATATGTTTAGATCAAATTTTCTAAAATTAAAATGCTACATGAAATTTTTATGGGAGAATGGCATAATATATGATATTCAACATGAGAGCACCACTCGTGCAAAACATGACGAACTGACTGGATAAAACTCGAGGAGTCACCTCACTAAACAAAATCTAAAATGAAGATACACTTATCGTAATCAAATTATTTTAAATGGATGAAAATTACCTTTCTTTTGGTGTGCCAACTCCATGTTTGCCTAATAGATGAGTATTTAAGTGTTTCTTCATAACAAATGCAACCCTGAAAAAAAAGACAGAAAGTTGTTATAGAACTAAAACAGAAGTCTCTACTAGAAATATGTGCAAAATTTTAAAAAAATGACATGGCTATATATATTTATAAATATATATAGCTGTAACACAAAAATGCACATTACATGGCACTGCATTCTAAGCAGAAAGTTGCATACAGACGGATGTACTGCAACACCAGAAAACCAAAAGAAGTGACCACTTCATTCACTGGGTCATTTTCTCACTTGTATATATGAACAAGACCAAACCAATGACTTTAGCTCTTTAGTCACTGTCTTCACTGTCAGTAAGAAAGATAAACCAACACCTCAGTATCACATGCCCTGCCCCTGAGTCGATCCCACACTTCAATCATGAAATGAGTTTGAGAAAATGTCGCTTTATTACATATTTAAGGGACTATAAAAGAGAAAATGAATAGCCTTCAAGAAGCTTCCTTAAGAAGATGGTAATGATTTGAAGAGAGGTTCTTTAAAATGATATAGATGTTTACCATGTCTGCAACACATGCAAAAAAAATGTACTTAAGTGCCCAGAAGATATCAATAACTAAAACAAACAAAAAGTATTACCCGACATGCTATCTTATTTTACACACAAATCAGATCACTTAATTCAATTTTGTTGACATAAATATGAAATGGACAGGAATCAGCAGCCACTGCATATGGCACCATTCTTCTACTGAATATAGTACAACACAATTTAATTATGTCGTGTGATTGTTTAAAACAACTTAGATCTCATTCCAAAGCATCAGACTAAAAGAGCTCTCTTGATAAGCAAAAAATAAAAATTTACCGTTATAACTTTCAATGTAAAATGGCTTACAAACATTTTTGTTAATTATGTATTACAGCTGTCCTTCATAAAGTTAATTACTAATAGCTGAAAGGCAACAGAATCTATTTGCATATGTACATGAAAGCCATGACATATGCAAAAATGTGATTTTAATTAGCATTCTATGACATGAAGGGCTACAAATCAAATTGGCATGTTATATGATTCTTAACATTAAACGCTGAATTCATCCGGACCATGTCTGCACAAGACCGTATGAAGTGCTGCGGCCTTATGGGAGAGACGGGCGTCAGAAGCCAAGACTGAAGCAGGCTTTAAAAATGCTCCTTTTCATGTCTGGCCTCTTCTGGTTATTTTCATAAAATAGAGGGAACCTCAGTTTTGAGGCTAAAGTAATATTTGTATTTTTTTAATGACTGTGAGTTTATTATTCAAGTAACACATTTGTATACACTGAAAATAATATTCATTCTTTTCTATATATTAATAACTATGAAGAACACATGCCTTACAACTATAAATAACCTATCACACCATCAATCCATAAAATGGAAAAATCATTATTACATATAAAGAATCAAATTGTGATGATATTAAATGCTTAGTAAAATAACAGTAACAAGATATTCTATATTTGTTTCACTTGATTTGAACAAAATAAATAATATTTTTCATTTCCTTTAAAAAGAATACCATAATAACAACAGTCCATTTAAGTCATGACTTTCCTACTGTCCTCTATTTTCCTATAATTAAAAAAACATAAAGCTTATTGCAAAGGCCAAAGGTTAAGAACCCAGAGTTGCAATGCACAGCTTATTTATATGGCCAAGTACAATTTAAGAGATCTGAGCTTAGAAACCACAGTGCAGTTTTAAAAAGAAAAAAAATTTTATTAATTAAAATGCTTCAGGTTTAAGAAGTAAACAAAAATATTACACTGCACAGGGGAATAAACGAAACTACATAGCGAACGAAAGCTTCTTATAAAATTCTGACATTATCTGCTGAATGTCTATCATAGTAAATATCCTAATAATATTTTATTACTATGGGGAAGAATTTACAATACAAAACCACAGCTCAATTGTAGTCAAATGCAAAATATTCATTCATCCACAACCTGTCATTAAGCAAATCCTTTTAATTTGGTCCAAAGTACTATTAGTGTAAAAGTCTCAATGTCTTCCTCAGTAAAACAGTTTAAATCAAACAGGACCAACTGAACTTAACTACCTCCATGGATAATATTGCCAGTAATTTGAGAACACTGACTGGAGCCTATACTTCACTGCCTCCATAAGAGTATTAATACTGTAACATAATAATCTTCTTGGAAATTTTATAATCTAGATACCACCAGAAATGGTATGGGGTGAGATGGTTGAGATGGTTGGATGGCATCACCAACTCAATGGACATGAACTTGGGCAAATTCCGGGAGATAATGAGGGACAGGGAGGCCTGGCATGCTGCAGTCCATGGGGCTGCAGAGTCAAACACAACTTAGCAACTGAACAAAACCACCACCACCAAAAATAAAACAAAAATAATCCTGAATCAGAAAAACCATACCACTGAAACGCCTTGCTCCCAATGAACCCACATGACTTTACACTTTTCATTCTGTCTCCACTCATTCTCCTTTCTAGGTACCAGCAATTGGCAGGTTTTCCATGCCAATTGGAAAACCAGACAGTTAAAGCCATGTCTTCACAGAGCTTTCCTTCTAAACTCTGTGGCTTCTCACAGAATGAAGCAGCACTCGGCCCGCCTGGCTCCCGCATCGATCCTGCTCCTCACACGTGCACACACTCATGTGTGTACTAAACCAGATCAGCTCCAGGCAGGCACAGTCTAGGCAACTAGGGTGAGTAGGTGATCAAAGAAAGACAAGTCCGTACCTTGGAAACTGTAAAACCCAGTGAGGGAAACAGGACAAAAACACTACCTACAACACAGAGCATCTTAAGAGTGAAACGGGTGGGTTAAAAAGCAAAATAGAGAAGGAAGGGCTGAAACCTCAGCAGGGGACCAGCACTTCACCTTTGGGAGACGGGAGTGTGAGTGAGCATCGGGGAGCTGGGTGTTCCCCAAGCAGGGGCAGAGGCCGTGGAGGACACGGTGGCCAGAGAGACCTGGGGCACGAGCCTGAGGGACAGAGAGCAGAGGGAACGGGTGAGGGCGCCAAGCCACACAGCCAGGGCTGGCACTCAGGTGAGAAGGAAAGTGTCTGAACAGAGGCCCACGCAGGACACACATTTCAATAGAGGCCTCCAGCTGTTCTGCTTGGAACAGACTGGGGGTGGGGTGGTAGAGGGAAGACAGAGAAGGATGAACTAAGTGGTTCCTGCAGTAAAGCCCAGGCAAAGGTGACGGTGGTCTGCACCGAGGACCAGCACGAAAGAAGAGATCGGTCAAATCCCAGACACACATTCACAACCACAGTCAAACAAATCTCCACGGGGACTGGACGTGGAGTCTACAAGAAAGAAGTCAAAGACAACATCAGAGATTTGGGCCTGGGGAATCTGAGCTGGTTGGAAGGAGAAAATCAGTTTGGGGCTTGTTCTACGAGAAAGTCCACGGACATCCAGACAGATCTCCAACAGGAAGCTGACTCTACCGGTCTTGAGTTCAAGGGCAAGAATCATGCTAGAAATATACACTCTGTGGCTCTCCATCTGAGCAGTGCCTTGACAATCTAGAGGAGCACTTTGAAATAATAAAAAGTAGTGTTGTTTAAAGTATGATTGATTTCCAGGTGTCTATAACAGCCTGGGATAGCATCGTTGAAACTGTTTTTGGTGTCAAAAGTTCAATAGTAGCATTCTCATACTAGCTACAGATTTCTACTTTTTAGTACAAAAATTTCCTATTTGAACTTCAAATTTTAAAATCATTTTTTTATACTGTATGGAGATACAATAAAAACCTCTTCATTCAGTCACTCAGATTTTCTCATTGCAGATTCTCTTCACTTGTGAGTCAAGAAAGATGATCTAACTTATCTGTTAAAGCAAATACAATACAAAACGATGACTGGAGAGAACAGGACACACACACACACACAAACAGGAGCATCCTAGAGCCAGGTCTCAGAAACGGAGAAAGAAAACATCAGAATTAAGCAAGGAGAAACAGATATGTATTTTAAAATAAGGATGAAGGTAAACTAAGAATTTTCATCACCCCCACTTGGAATTTGAAAGATTTCCCCTCTGCCTTAAAATCAGCAGTACTGGTCAACCAAAGGAATCTAGTTTCCTTTGAATACAAAATCAATACAAGCCAATCAACTTAATTTTCATCACTTTATACATATTTATAAGCAGCAGCCAATTCATATAATAAACTCCCTATGGCTGAAAAAGAAAGTATAAACAAAACCTTAAGTGATGATTCTCTGAAGAATGATCATGATCATTCCCTCATGATCATGTAAGTTTAAGATGCACAAAAATATATTATCAATAATGTGATCTGACTTTTGGAGCAAATGTCACTTGTATGGAAGACAATATGGAGATTCCCTAAAATCTAGGAATAAAACCACCATATGACCCAGCAATCCCACTCCTATGCATGTACCCTGAGGAAACCAAAATGAAAAAGATACATGTATCTCACTTGAGAGGCCCTTGGTCTGCAAGGAGATCCAACCAGTCCATCCTACAGGAAATCAGTCCTGAATATTCATTGGAAGGACTGATGTTGAAGCTGAAACTCCAATACTTTGGCCACCTGATGTGAAGAACTTACTCATTTGAAAATACCCTGATGCTGGGAAAGATTGAAGGCTGGAGGAAAAGGGGACAACAGAGGATGAGATGGTTGGATGGCATCACCAACTCAATGGACATGAGTCTGAGTAAACTCGGGGAGTTAGTGAGGGACAGGGAGGCCTGGCATGCTGCAGTCCATGGGGTCACAAAGAGGTGGACACGACTGAGCAACTGAACTGAACTGATCCCACTGTTCACTACAGCACTATTTACAATAGCTAGAACATGGAAGCAACCTAGATATCCATCGACAGATGAATGGATAAAGAAGTTGTAGAACATATACACAATGGGATATTACTCAGCCATAAAAAGGAACACATTTGAGTCAATTTTAATGAGGTGGATAAACCTAAAACCTATTATACAGAGTGAAATAAGTCAGAAAGAGATAGATAAATATCATATACTAATGCATATATACAGAATATAGAAAGATTGTACCAAAGAATTTATTTGCAGGGCAGCAATGGAGAAACAGACACAGAGAACAGACTTATGGACATGGGGAGAGGGGTGCAGAGGGTGAGATGTATGAGAGAGCAGCATGGAAACTTACATTACCATGTGTAAAACAGAGAGCCAACAGGAATTTGCTGTATGGCTCAGGAAACTCAAACGGGCTCTGTATCAACCTAGAGGGTGGGATGGGGAGGAAGATGGGAGGGAGGTTCAAGAGGGAGGGGATATATGCACACCTATGGCTGATTCATGTTTAGGTTTGACAGAAAACAGCAAAATTCTATAAAGCAATTATCTTTCAATTAAAAAATAATTTTTACTTAAATAAAAAATGTATAGAAATTTTTGCCATTTTGCTTGATATTTTTATGATTAATGAGGTATTACCGTTCTGAAAATGAACTTAAATGAATAATTATTTTTATACTATAATTTTACATGTTAATTTCCATTTAAAATGGTATAGTATAAATGACAGATGAATTAGAGATTTTTAATACTGTAAATGTGCATTTCTCCCAGTGACTTCACAGCACCAAAGCAATGGCTTTTGAAAGATGTCTACATCCTACCCTTGTGAAATCTCTTAGGTTACATGGCACACAGATGGAATTAAGGTTGCTAAACAGCTGGCTTTAAAATAGGAAAATGATCCTGTATTCTCTGGGTGGACTCAAGGTAATCTGTGTCCTTAGACAAAGAAGAAGTAGACAGAAGAAAGAAGCTAAGAAAGAGAGACGCCATGAGGGCAGGATCACAGAGATGCTAAGCTGCTGACTGGGAAGATGAAGGACGTGACCAGAGGCAAGGAACGCAGGGGGTCTCTAGAAGCTGACACTGAGAACAACCTGCTTCCTAACAACCAGCTCCCAAATTGCTCATTACCAAGGCTCACCCTTCTCAGTGACCAGAGAAGAGCGGTGTTCTCATTCTACCATTCCTTCCACACTTATTAGCTGGCCTTCTTCCATAAAGAAAAAGGATTTTGCTCTTTTCTCTGTCTTGCCCGTTTTCTCTGGCTCTCTTTGAAGAGTACTTTAAACGGAATGTTGGATTTTCACTTTTATGCCATGCTTTATAATCAGTTATCATTACTATTCTCTGTAGCTGTCATACTACCCCAAAATTGGTCAATGGAAGCCAATGGAAGCTGGCTTCTATGTCCTTTTGACACCACTCATCTTAGCATTCAGGCACTTCCTTATTTTTTCTAGCAGATGTTCCAGGCTCACCACGTCCTTTCCCTGCTGGATCAGCCTTGGCTTCTTACTGCAAGGAGTGGTGTTGTTCAGAAAGCAAGACCTAAATGCTAACTATGAGGATGGTTTTGGTGTATCACTGAGTCCAAGCCCTCTCAATAAGCCCAAAGACTAGATGGTGGGCAGAAAAGGAAACTGAGGATCTCAAATGTAAGGCCACACTTGGTACATGAGCATTCATTGTAACAATCAGTCATATCTTTTCCTTCCTCTAAAATACCTTCTAATGTATTTTCCAATGGTGTACAAATGAATTTTTATAAATGAACTGCATTTCATCTACAGAAGTTAAACTTTCTGTTGCCGTCTCAAACTCTAATAACGTGCTTCTGGAGCTCTTTCTCCTCAACCACTTTCAAACACTTCCTGCTTCTCAGTGTTGTCGACACTGTCCCTCCTCTGGTCCTCTTCGGGTGACACTTCTACTCACACACCATTTACCTTCAAAGGTATAAATCAAGTCCTGGGCTTCAGTGCATAACCTCTAAGTGAATGAATCGCAAATATGCATCTCCACCCAGGACCTTTGCCAGGGGCATTCTTTCTTGTCTGAATTGCCAATAAATCCTTAAAACATGTCCAACACCCAGTCGTGATCTTCCCTCACTAAAAAGCTGCTCCAGACTTCCCTAATTCTACAACTGTGCCAGCTTCCCAATTTAATAATCACATGCTTATGTGTGTAAGTCATCAATTGCTTCTTCACAACTGCTCCCTCTCAAGACTATGCTTCTCTCTCTCGACCAGAGTTACCCTAGACCAAACCATTTGACTGACATGCTGTAGCTTCAAGGTGTTCTCCATTAGAATTCACCACATATACCACCATCACACAACCTTCCTAAAAATACATTCATACAGCAGCTCAGCTCATAAACATTTTATGCTTCCTTTCTGAATTGAATAAAGCACCAAATCTTAAGCAAATAAATATTAGTCTTCAGTCTTCATTCTGAACTAGCTATTCCTACCTTCTCGATGTACCCTCAGGAAAGAATCTTAAACTAAGGCAAAAAAATTAAAATTCTGACAAAAAGTGAAAACATTCTATCGTGCAACAGTAGTGGCATGATCTAAATATTCGAATCAATAAGAAGCACACAATATTTCTCAGATGTTAGACTTAAAAGGGATAAAAGTATGCACATAAGTACATTTTTGCATTCAGACAGATACAAATATACGCGAAGAGAAGCAAGTATCAGACAAATTTGCTTTGAATGAGATTTAGTTTAAATTATTTATACTCTTTGTATTTCTACAATGAGCAAATTTTTAAAGCAAAATGATGTTTCACACTTTACCCAGCATTTTTATGTTTCCTCAATGGCTCCACATTACTGAATGAGTAACTGGTGGAGGCATTATCAGCTCAAGCTGAGAGAAGAGGGAATTGAGGCTCACAGAAGATAAGTGACTTTGACTTTTTCAAGAAAATGTGGCAAAGGAGCTGAAAATGCAAAAGTAGGATTCATGCCTGGTGACCTTTCTACAGAGCTCTTCCCACCATTCCACATCTCCTGACTAATGAAAGATTATACCCTCATGGGAAACAAGGAAAAGAAAAAGGACATACTACAGAAATATAAGTGTTCACAAATAAAATTGGTATAGTATAATCAACACTGTTACAAATGAGGATGACGCTTTCTAAAAGGGAAAAACCATATAGTTGATACAGGGCAGATTTTTCTTTTAATTCATTGAGATTAGAAAACTGCTTATAATATTTAAAAAGAAAATATTTATTATATAATGAGGGTACAAACTAAAAATCGATGACCTGTAAAGCAGGTCAGACAAAAATAAATATGTACGATCAGTTAACAAGTATAATTATGGTCAGAAATTAAAGATGCTGATCATTATTAAAGCAACAGTCAAATAAGATAAATTATGTTGCTTTTATTATAAACAAAATCAAGATAAAATAAAATATTGTACCCTCAGCGTCAGAAATCAAGATCATGCTAATATTAGTGTGATAACGTAAAATTCACTGTACAGTATTTTGAGAACCTAAATGAAGTACTAAATCTTCGTCTATATAATAAAATGAAACAAGCAATACACTACTGTCGGTATGCTTGCAAGTAGCTTCCAATTATGCTGTTTAACCACGACACGGTGGAAAGAATTTCTCATTCATTTGTCTTATCTTTAAACAAGCACACTAACTTGCAGGAATACAGAGAAACCTGAACTTCAAATGAATTTAAATCTGTCAAAAAATTTACCTTGAAAGTAAAGGAAAGATATACAGTTCTATGATATTTGCTTACTCCAAAATTCAGAAGCAAACAGGTATTAAATAACACTTAAAAACTACATTTCTCAAATTATCTTACCAAGACATTGTTAAGCCAGACCAAGTATTACTTTCATCTTTTCTCAAGTATCTTCAGGCAGAATTTCTCAGAATGCTGTTGTCTTTATCGTTATAATAGTCACACAGAACTGACTATTTTGAAATTTTATGTGTTTAGCCTTATATTTTACATAAAGAAACTCCTTCAAAAACAAATTATCAACATCCTCAAATTTAAAATTAGCAAGAATCCTTTAACATTTAACATTATAATTGTTATTTTCTTAAATGTCTCTGATTCTTCATGAAAATAAATGTTGTTATGTTTATTGAAATTCCTCATAAAGAAACAAAACTTGGAAAACTTTGGTCCATTCACAAGAAACAAAAACTTCTCCAAGTGTCATAACTCTCCCAAAAGTAAGCATTGTGTGTCCAAGAACCAGCAGCGAGTTCTTAGATTTTATAAAAGATTAGTTTCAGCAATCAGAAACAGTGTCCCTAGAAACAGTGAGGTGCTGGCACAAACATACACTCTCTCACACACTACCCCTGGCACAAAGGGGCAAGGGCAGACTTCAGCATGTTCTTACTCCTTGATTTCTGGAGTTTATCTGGTCAATTATTGCAATTATTAGTACTGTCAGAACTATAAATATTATACCACAAAGACCTTAGTATTACATTCAGTTCAGTCGTTCAGTTGAGTCCAACTCTTTGCAACCCCGTGAACTGCAGCAGGCCAGGCCTCCCTGTCCATCACCAACTCCCAGAGTTTATTCAAACTCATGTCCATTGAGTCGGTGATGCCATCCAACCATTTCCTTCTCTGCCGTCCCCTTCTCCTCCTGCCTTCAATCTTTCCCAGCATCAGGGTCTTTTCCAAGGAGTCAGTTCTTCATATCAGCTGGCCAAAGTGTTGGAGTTTCAGCTTCAGCATCAGTCCTTCTAATGAATATTCATGACTGATTTCCTTTAGGATGGACTGGTTAGATCTTGCAGTCCAAGGGACCCTTAAGAGTCTTCTCCAACACCACAGTTCAAAAGCATCATTTCTTTCTTCACAGTCCAGCTCTCACATCCATACATGATTACTGGAAAAACCACAGCCTTAACTAGACGGACCTTTGTTGGCAAAGTGATGTCTCTGCTGTTTAATATGCTGTCTAGGTTGGTCATAGGTTTTCTTCCAAGGAGTAAGTGTCTTTTAATTTCATGGCTGCAGTCACAATCTGCAGTGATTTTGGAGCTCCCCAAAAGAAAGTCTGTCACTGTTTCCATTGTTTCCCCATCTATTTGCCATGAAGTGATGGGACCATGATCTTAGTTTTCTGAATGTTGAGTTTTAAGCTAACTTTTTCACTCTCCTCTTTCACTTTCATCAAGAGGCTCTTTAGTTCTTTGCTTTCTGCCATAAGGATGGTGTCATCTGCACATTGGAGGTTACTGATATTTCTCCTAGCAATCTTGATTCCAGCTTGTGCTTCATCCAGCCTGGCATTTCGCATGATGTACTCTGCATATAAGTTAAACAAGAACGTTTGTCTGATGACACTATATAGCTTTGACGTACTCCTTTCCCAATTTGGAACCAGTCTGTTGTTCCACGTATGGTTCTAACTGTTGCTTGTTGACCTGCTTACAGATTTCTCTGGAGGCAGGTCAGGTGGTCTGGTATTCTCATCTCTTTCAAAATTTTCCAGTTTGCTGTGATCCACACAGTCAAAGGCTTTGGCATAGTCAATAAAGCAGAAGTAGATATTTTTCTGAAACTCTCTTGCTCTTTCAATGGTCCAACGGATGTTGGCAATTTGATCTTTGGTTCCTCTGTCTTTGCTAAATCCAGCTTGAACACCTGGAAGTTTACGGTTCACGTACTACTGAAGCCTGGCTTGGAGGATTCTGAGCATTACTTTGTGAGATGAGTGCAATTGTGCAGTACTTTGAGCATTCTTTGGCATTGCGTTTCTTTGGGATTGGAATGAAACTGACCTTTTCCAGTCCTGTGGCCACTGCTGAGTTTTCTAAAGTTGCTGGCATATTGAGTGCAGCACTTTCACTGCATCGTCTTCAATGTAATATTACATTGCTGCTGCTGCTAAGTCCCTTCAGTCGTGTCCGACTCTTCGCAATCCCATGGACTGCAGCCTACCAGTCTCCTCCATCCATGGGATTTTCCAGGCAAGAGTACTGAAGTGGGGTGCTATTGCCTTCTCCAATATTACATTGAAGACTTTCAAATATTAACTACATTCTTAATCATTCTGAAAACAATCACATATTTGGGCATTTTTTTGTTTTATATCTTTCAGCTGTTTGTAGAGAGGGAGATTGAAAACCTCTGTTCTGAGCCTACCAATTTAGTTAACCCTTAAAACAATCTAATCGATGGATAGAAAACATGAGGCACTTTGACTATACTTTAAGTAACTCCCTGAGGTTGCACAGCTAGTGAAGGGCAGAGTCGGGATTTGAGCACAGGCTGTCTGGTCAGAGCTCACACACTGTACTTGGTCACTAAACCATCTTGTCATTCTTTATCTTATAAATTATAATTCAAGTATTGGGCCTTATTTCACATGTCTGATGCATCTGTTTTCTTTTTTTTTTTTTTTAAACTAAAACGTTACCTGATAAAATAAGTAAAGAAAATCATAATGAAAGGTATTTTATTTCTGAGTTCAAAAAACAACACAGGTAAGCAGAACTTCTTTTTTTAAATTAGAGTTTAGTTGCTTTGATTAGTTTCTGCTGTACAACTAAGTGTATCAGCAAGATATTCTTAAAATACTAAAATCGAAAGTCAAAAACCTGGTCTAATCTAGGCTCTGAAATTAACAGTGACTTGATCTCGATTCAGTTCACAACAATGAAATGTAAAGCAAAATGAAATCACTGATACCTAAATTGTGAAAAAAAATACAATGAATTTAGTAAACAACTGTATTAGTCATAAACTATAGAACGAAGCCTGCTATAACCAACAGAATGATACATAGAAAAGGAAGCAAAAACAAACAAGGTCAGACACGTTTGAGTGGACACAGTGTGATAGGAAGGAAGGAAGGGAGAGAGAGAGAGAAGAAACTGACCGCAAGGTACACAATTGAAAGCATTCCAAGAGTCAACACGGAGCAGCCCTTTAGTGGAGCTATTAGTACCTCAACTCCTCAACAAGGGTGGGACCTCCGATACCATAAGGTATTATCCCAGAAAAGGAAACTGTTAATGTGGTCAACAGAAATCTCAATACATGCAGCACCCTGGGGGAAAGCGCAGCCTGAGGCCGGGAGGGCACCAGACCAGGGAAGGGTCCAGCCACGGGGTGATGGGCGAGCCATCTCTCCTTGAGGCTGTTGGGAGCCCAGCGTGCCCTCAGGAGCTGGTGGCTGGCTTTACAGTGATGACAATGACTGGAGCCTGGATCGGGAGGAAGCCAGTGAGAGCGCAAGCGCAGGAGCTTTCCATGGAGAATGGATGCCCTGAATCCTGGGCCCCCCTTCCAGACCATGAAGACTTTCTCCCTCACAGTCTATGCAAGGAGTAAGGAACAAAAACTAAGAAAATATACCATTTTGGAGCATGAATACTTTATGCCAAATAGGGTAACAAATGTTTGCGAAGAATCATCAGATATATGGCATTACTAACCTCAATTTCCAAATAAAAAATTGAGGTATAATGGAATTAAATATAGCAGTGGAATTATTTTTATAAACAGTATACAGAAGCATATAGTAAAGTGCCTAGATACTGCAAGAAATGCAGTTCAGTTCAGTTCAGTCGCTCAGTCCTGTCCGAAATGCAGTAAGCCTCAATAAATGATTGCTGTTAATAAATTAAGACTGTCTTCCTATCCAGGCATATAATTCTGATATTGTCTTTATTGATTAAATGGGTAAGAGCTATAATACATGAGGGTGTTTATGTCAAGGAATAAAATAGCAATCAATGAATTCACCAAAATGGGGACTTCTATTTTTACATGTAATTTGTCTTCAGATTTCTTCCAGGATATTTTGTGTAAACTGACAATACAATAACATCAAATGCAGCCACGTCAGTGAGGAAGTGGTGACCAGTTCCTCCAGCCCTGTCTAAGAGGAAATCAGAAAAGGCTAAGCCCGCTGGGACCAGCAGACAGCCGCTTCCAAGCCTCACACATGATCTAATACTCAATAAGAAATATTCTTTGGTAATTTCCATTAGAGGAGTTGCCAGGGTGTACTGCTAAACTGTTCAAAAGTGCTATTTCCAAGGCTTAGTTTTAAAGGCACTTATGGTTTAGTGGTAATTTGGGGCTGAGGAATTTTTAAATTTATTACTTTCAAAATATTATTTGGTAAACAAGAATATTCAAGTTGCGATTTATGTGAAAATCAACTGAAACTGATCCTACCAAACTAACATGCCTATCCAAACCAAAGTTTATTGAGCTATTCATAAACAAAAGCCCCAAACTGAGATTTCAGAATGATACGATCATCTGAATTGAACACACCCTCACAAGATATATGCAGATAAGGGCAATCTGTGTCTTACATCAAGGTTCACACATAGTTAAGACAAATGTCTTTTGAGGAACATAATTAAACAAAAAATTAGAGCACAATAGAATGTATTTAATAATAAAATTTTATAGAACAGAATTTAATCTTTATTTAATGATTCAGCAGGCATATCAAAAACACAGAGTGCTTCAGGGAGATAATCATCACCATCAATTACTGCTGCACTGAAGAGACGCACAAGTGTCGATTAATAAGAGTTCTGGGCGACTTATTTTCCTATAACAATTTACAATAAAATGAACTAAGTGAACTAACTGAAATAAGAAACACTCAGGAATTTTTGAAATAATAACAAATTCTGGATTACTTCCTTTCCCTTTTATAATTCTCTTATCTAAAATAAGATATGTTAACAAATGTTAGCTTTACAACTCATTATTTCAGTTACAGGCAGCAAAGAGAAAATGTGAATTAAAAAGAAGAATGACTATTCCCCTAAGACTGGCCCATGGGTCCTCCTCAGGGGCGGGCCAGTGCTGGTTGTCTACTGGACTGTGTACCACGACAGATAGAGGCAGAGCACTCTTTCCATCTTGGTAAGAGATTAAACGTAGATGAAGACGATGTGTACAGGTGCACAGATGGAAAGGGGTGAACTCTGGGGGCTCTGCAACATGACAACGTGGGTAAACCAAACCACACTTACTAGAATTCCACTCTCAAGATGTACCCAATTAGGGACCACCAGGAGCGAGTCTGGGGGGCGGAATACAGGGGGTGGAAGTGGAGCAATCACGGCTCACAGGTATTGTCATTTATTATCGGGATCATCTGATTGTCATAAAGCAGCAACAAACTCTCCTCTCCACAGTCAAAGGGCTTCCTGACTCCTGGTACAACTGTGTACATATAAGCAGCTGAGGAAGAAACCAGCTTCTACAGAAAACACCACCAGCCTCTCTCCAGGTCCTCAGGTAAGAAACAATGAAAACATTCAGAGGACTCAGGGCTCCAGCCCATGCTTGTGGGTTCCATCTTGCTCAGTTCTCCCTAATTTACATCCTTTCTCACATCTCAACTGCCTACCCTGTAGCTTTCAAGCTCCAACATCAGATGCAACGAAAACACTTTACAGAGACTAGATGAAAAGCTCCAAGCATAAGACCAAATCCCTATAACAAATCCCTGAACTTTAGTCACAACACACACACACAGTAATATATGTATATGTATATTCCAAATGCCTGATTGATTCAAAAGTTACAAGATGGAGAGACAAGGATTTACCCTTACCAGTGTAAAACTAAAAAACCAACAACATACATGAAATAACAATTTTTAAGACATAGGACATCAGACTAAGAAAATGATCTGACTGAGACAATTCTCAGACAGGTTAACAAAGTGCGGGGAGCCAGCAGGAGAGGAACAGACTCCCTGACTTGAGACAAAATGAGACCATGTAAAGATCAGGCAGCTGGAACTCAGAGGACAGATTACGGAGAGGAGAAACCTACACACACAGAGAACTGAAGATCTGCAGAGGGAAGGCAGGGCGCATTCAGCTGACTATTGATCAAGCTGATGTGTGAAGGCACTGCACAATGGTAGTATAGGAACATGCAGAAAAGACTGGAAGGAATAGCACAAGTCAGTGGTCACACAGGGCCAGACTGTGCATAAAGGTTGGTCTCAGCAGTGGAGAAGAATTAGCCAGACTAAGATCTGGTCCACTTGAGCTGTTTCAAATCCTGAAAGATGATGCTGTGAAAGTGCTGCACTCAATATGCCAGCAAACGGAAAACTCAGCAGCGGCCACAGGACTGGAAAAGGTCAGTTTTTATTCCAATCCCCCAAAAAAGGCAATGCCAAAGAATGTTCAGACGACAGCACAATTGCACTCATCTCACACGCTAGTAAAGTAATGCTCAACATTCTCCAAGCAAGGCTTCAGCAGTATGTGAGCCATGAACTTCCAAATGTTCAAGCTGGTTTTAGAAGAGGCAGAGGAATCAGAGATCAAATTGCCAACATCCGCTGGATCATCGAAAAGGCAAAAGAGTTCCCAGAAAAACTTCTATTTCTGCTTTATTGACTATGCCAAAGCCTTTGACTGTGTGGATCACAATGAACTGTGGAAAATTCTGAAAGAGTTGGGAATACCAGACCACCTGACCTGCCTCTTGAGAAACCTATATGCAGGTCAGGAAGCAACAGTTAGAACTGGACATGGAACAACAGACTGGTTCCAAATAGGAAAAAGAGTACATCGAGGGTGTATATTGTCACCCAGCTTACTTAACTTATATGCAGAGTACTTCATGAGAAACCCTGGGCTGGAAGAAGCACAAGCTGGAATCAAGATTCCCGGGAGAAATATCAATAACCTCAGATATGCAGATGACACCACCCTTATGGCAGAAAGTGAAGAGGAACGAAAAAGCCTCTTGATGAAAGTGAAAGAGGAGAGTGAAAAAGTTGGCTTAAAGCTCAACATTCAGAAAAAGAAGATCATGGCTTCTGGTCCCATCACTTCATGGGAAATAGGTGGGGAAACAGTGGAAACAGTGTCAGACTTTATTTTGGGGGCTCCCAAATCACTGCAGATGGTGACTGCAGCCATGAAATTAAAAGACGCTTACTCATTGGGAAAAAGTTATGACCAACCTAGATAGCATATTGAAAAGCAAAGACATTACTTTGCCAACAAAGGTCCGTCTAGTCAGGGCTATGGTTTTTCCTGTGGTCATGTATAGATGTGAGAGCTGGACTGTGAAGAAAGCTGAGCACCGGAGAATTGATGCTTTTGAACTGTGGTGTTGGAGGAGACTCTTGAGAGTCCCTTGGACTGCAAGGAGATCCAAGCAGTCCATTCTGAAGGAGATCACCCCTGGGTGTTCTTTGGAAGGAATGATGCTAAAGATGAAACTCCAGTACTTTGGACACCCCATGCGAAGAGCTAACTCAATGGAAAAGACTCTGATGCTGGGAGGGATTGGGAGCAGGAGGAGAAGGGGACGACAGAGGATAGGATGGCTGGATGGCATCACCGACTCAATGGACATGAGTTTGAGTGAACTCCTGGAGATGGTGATGGACAAGGAGGCCTGGCGTGCTGCGATTCATGGGGTCACAAAGAGTCAGACACGATTGAGTGACTAAACTGAACTGAACTGACTGAAGGTCTGTTCGAACCTACTCGAAAGTGAAACACAAAATGTGACACTTTTTCAACTGAATTAACTGCATCCCAAAACAAGGCTAAGAATGTGTACTGAAATATATATCAAAAGTCATAAGCAGCTAAAACAGTGGTGAGAGGAAAAGTTACAGCTATAAAATCTCTATTTTTAAAAAGAAGAAATACTTCAAATAAATCAACAACCTAACTCTCCATGTTAAGAAACAAGAAAAAGAACAAACAAAACCCAATACAAGCAGAGAGAAGGAAATTAAAAACTAGAGTATAAACGATGAAGAAATATAGCCCAAATCAACAAACTCAAAAGCAGCCTATTTGAGAAGATCATCAAAACTAACAAACTCAAGATCATCTACAAAAAGCCCTACAACTAATGCGGTACTTAATGGTGAACAAATGAACGATACCACTCTGAGTTCAGGGACAAAACCGGGATTTATGCTCTTATCACTCCTATTCAACACTGTACAAGATTTCTCAGTCAGGGAACTTGGGCAAGGAAAAAGAGACAACAAGGAATCCAGACTGACAAAAAAGAAGGATACGTATTCACTGTTGACGTGACCATGTACATAGATCCTTAAAAAAAAAACCAAAAACCAAAAAACTAATAAACAACTATAGCAATGTTGCAGGACACATTATTAATATTTAACACATCACTGGTATTCTATGCACTAATGATAAAGAAAACATAAAATTATGAAAACATTTTAAATATGTAGGAATAATTTTAACCAAAAAGTGCAAGATATACACTGAAAGTTGTCAAATATCATTAAAGAAAACGAAAGACTTAAGTAAACAGATAGATATCCCATATTCATGGATTCAAACACAATATATTACAGTTAAAACATATAGTGAACACATAACCCAGCAATTCCACTCCTAAGTATATACTCCAGGGAACTGAAAAACCTATGTCCATACAAAATTTGTGCATGAATATTCAGAACAGCAATAGCCAAAAAAGTAGAAACAATCCAGATGCCCATAATACCATGAATGGACAGAGAAAATGTGCTATATTCATATTATGCAATAGTGTTCAGCTATAAACAGAAAGGAAGTACGGATAGATGCTATAACATGGATTAATGTGGCAAACACGCCACAAGCCAGGCACAGAAGGCCTCATATTGGATGATCCAATTTATACAAAATGTCTAGAAGAAGCAAATCGATACAGACAGGCAGTAGATTATGTACAGATGAACCAAACTGAACAGCGGATGACTTTTCCTCTGCTCACAAAGAAGAGAATACACCACTCATTTAGGTATTCATTCTAAAGTTTCCACATATTACATATCAGTAAAAAGAGAACTACAAACGATTGATGAGAATATCATTGTGTATCTTGATAGACCAAAAATATTGTTAAATAATTAAGTAGGTGAGAGTTAGCAATGCCTAAAAGAATTCTGGATACTTTAAAAGACAGAGTAAAACATAAAGATAACTAGAATTTCCTATGAGGGGCAGTTTCTGGCAGAAGCAAATTATGAGAAAAAGTAAACCCATTTGAGAAACTGAGGACTGTGACTACACTACAGCATGGATATATGCAAAGAGAGGCTGGAAAACTATTTCACAGACAAACGATAAGGGAACTGGAGAATGACAGTATGGATTTTACACAGTATTCAATGTGTTTCCTAACAACAGAGCTGTAAATGGAAAATACGCTTTAGTTGGAAATAAAAAGTCTGCTTATTGAGAAAAAAAAGAAAATTCCCAAACCAGTGAACTCATCTAGCACTCAGGCTTAAAAACGTAATTCTTCTTTAAAAGAATCTAGCACTCTTAGCAAAAAAACTGCTCCTAGGCCTGGGATATCTAACTGTGCCAGGAGTAAGAAAATGCTCAAAGAATGACAGGCCAAAACAAAAGAATGCAGAAGACAGTGAGAATGGGCTAAGCTGGCCAACCTGGGGCAACGTGAGCTCCAAACACAAGTAAGGAGGTGATTCATAAACTTCAAAACATCCGCGTGTGTACAATGACACACAAAAACAAACCAAAAACTCCAAATTAACAAAAAGAAAACCTCTTCCAACAATAGATACAGAGTAACAGATATACTACAGAATAACCAGAATTGATCTTCAAAGGCTAAACCAGCTGTTGCCTTTCTCCTCTCAATAACCACAAATACAATTGATGTTATATAAAAAATATTTTTCTTTGCTGAATGATTCTGTCCTCAGTTTGCTTTAGAAAATTCCAAAAGAAAGGCGACAGACTTTCATACTTATCTAATTTTTATAGTTGGTAATAAGATGCTTTGTTTCCCCAGTTTCTTATTCTCAAACTAATTTAATTTCCATTCCCTACAGTATTAAAGGAAAAATAATGGCTTCTATTATTTAGAGATTTTAGTCCCCAAATAAGATATTAAAACTTGGATCTGCTCTTATACTTTCAACCATAACAACTGCGTCAATGTTTGCAAACCCACTATTATCAAAACAACATTATGTTTTACTTCCTAAACTGAAATTACTCAGAAAAGTGAATCATGAAATGTATGGTACGGCACCTCAAGAAACTCATGAAAATTTTTTGTACACTGTTATTTTGTTTCTTATTTCTTTCACTGCAGTTCCATTTTCTTCAGAAGATAGCAAGGGAAGAAGTATGAAAACCAAAAGGACTAGTAGCTCATTTTATCATCATTGACAAAGTAAATATCCCGTAACACTAAAGAGCTGCGGCACCTGGGCAAGAATGGCACTGTTGCTAAAGAATTCAAGTAGGTTCTTGGAATAATAAAGGCCATGCTCAACAGGACCTGATAAAGCAGCACTTTCTGGCAAAAAGGTGAGGGTGAAGTGAACGGAAGAAAACGTCTCGTGAGAAAAGGTCAGCCCAGAGCAGACCAGACTGCCGGGAGGGCGAGGAGACGTGTGTACACGGGGCTCGAGTGCTCCTCCGGCTACATGTGGCATTTTGCAGAGTGAAAATGACTGAGATGGAAGCTGTTTTGCATGGTACAGTGGCGGTGGCTAACGAACGAGGGCTCCGGGGGCCGCGTGCTAGCCCCCAGCCTCATCTGCCACCCTAATGACGGCAGCCACCTGCTGTTTTACTGTCACAGCTGGAGCCAGCTCACGCTCCTTGGTGCCGAGCTCTGCCCATGAGCACCACGCGCTCTCCTCGCCTCATTACTTTGATGAACTTTTTATGGCCAGCACCCATGAAGACCTCATCTAGGACTGCGCGGCACAGGCTGGCTTCGGGGAGTCCTTCCAGTTACACGAGGTGGGGACGGAGTGGCAGGAGAGCTGCCTGTCTCTGCCAGCGGGCGCAGAAGGGACCACACGCACCGCTGACGCCGTGACACTGCCGGGCCCACGCCAGGTGAAAACCCCGAGAAAGTCTCATGCTGAACGCTCTCCTTTCTCCTCCTTGCGACGTAAAGATCGCAAGATGCTGCCATAATGAAGCTTTCTAATGGTACATGTTATTATAGAAAACCTAATGTACTGTTTATGATTACCACCATAAAGTTAGAATTCTTTCCATTTTCTATAGATTGAAAGTCACAGGAAAAAATTTTTCCCCTTAGCTTTTAAAATAAAAAGGGATAAAATGGAAGTGGAATCAAAATCTTATTTGAATCAATAAACTATGTTAAAATAAGACTTTGTGAGTTATTTTTAATGTTTCTTAGTAAAACAAAAAATGCAGTAATAATACATCAGCTGATTTTAAACGAAACCGTCATGCATAATTTTGACAAAAGAAAACCTGCTTGAATACTGGTATCCTGAATACCAGAAAAATCTCACAAGCTTTTACTGAAACTGCTACTGCTAAGTCACTTCAGTCGTGTCTGACTCTGTGCGACCCTATAGACGGCAGCCCACCAGGCTCCCCTGTCCCTGGGATTCTCCAGGCAAGAACACTGGAGTGGGTTGCCATTTCCTTCTCCAAGGCATGAAAGTGAAAAGTAAAAGTGAAGTCTCTCAGTCGTGTCCAACTCCAAGCTAGAGTACTGGAGTAGGGTGCCATTGCCTTGATAATTGCAGGCCATATATATACAGAAGTCATTGAAAAATAATTTTTTATGGCCCCATGAAGAAATAAGTGGTGTTCAGCTCCTTCTGTCCAAATCAGATAACGTTCCACATCCTGGCTTACTTTCCGTTACACCACGAACTATTTCCCTCAAAAAGACATAGCTATTCACATAATGCCTCAGTAGGGGTACATTTATGATTCTTCACAAACACTTGTGGGCTTCCCACATGGCTCAGTGGTAGAGAATTCACCTGGCAAGCAGAAGACTAGGGTTTGATCCCTGGGTCAAGAAGATCCCCTGGAGAAGGTCATGGTAACGCACTCCAGTATTCTTGCCTGGGAAATCCCACGGACAGAGGAGCCTCGAGAGCTGCAGACCCTGGGGTCACAAAGAGTTGCACACAACTCAGCGACTAAGCAACAAATACTGCAAGCCAAATGTGTGTCCTGTGTTGAAACCTAAGCCCCAGTGGTGTTAGGAGATGGGGATGCCGAGAAGCGCTGAGGTGGTACGGTGGAGGCCCAGTGTAATGGGATTCCTGCTCTTACAAGAGACCTCATGCCATAGTGCTCCCTTGCGCTCCAGCATGTGGGGACACAAGGAGATGGCCATATACCAGCCAGCAAGCAGGTCTGGCTGCTTGCAAAGCGAGCAAATCTGCAAGCACCTGAACCTTGGAATGCCAGCCTCTGGAACCATTAGAAATAAGAATCTGCTGTTTAGAAGGTGTCCAGTGGCATCAGTTAGAGCAGCCCAAATGTATTACAACAAAACAGTAACATTTTTTAAAGTGTTTTCTTTAAATAATATTTGATATCAACCAAAGAATACATGTAACTCCCAGGTAAAAATGAAGTATAATATAAAGCAACCTGGGTGCTTTTCCCTAATCTCATCTCACTGCCTACTCTGAAAAATAACTACATGGGGAATCATTTTATCATTCCTTTACTTGATTTTACACTTTTACCACACATGTACATATCCTTAAGCAATATAATAAATGTAAAATTATTATATGATTTTAATATAATTATAATAATGTAATATTTATGTTAATATAAAATAATAAATAATATAATGCTTTAGTTAAGCTCATTTTTGAGCTTTGCAGTAATGAACATTTGGGTTGTTTCCAATTTGGGGGATTACTGGACTACATTTTTTTTTTAATAGTTTCTATTGTAGTAAAAATTTCTCTGTGAAATTTATCAACTTCTAAGTGCTCTGGTTTTCCCTATTCTCATTTTCTCACCTAAGAAAATCTCCTATAAATCTAAATATAAGAACAGTCAATGTGTTTCCATTATTCATAAATTAAAAATATATTTACAAACAATGGGCAGTATATCTACAACCAGCCAAACTAAAGAATACTATCTAAACCTCCATCGGAGCCTTTTACAAGTAATAACTCTTACCATTCAAATACTGAACACACAATGCGAAGAAACCACTGTAGACCAAACAACAGTGTGTGGTCCAAGCAAAACCAGTAGTCTCCATATTTGGGAAAAACTGACCTTCACCACTGCTCTGCTGGGCACCCATAAATCAGAGGCCACAGTAACACACAAAGGATGACTGATGTTGCTTTTCCAGGGAACCTGGATACAGGAATTCAAGCAGTGATTATATTAACACACCAACACCACCAGGAGAGCTAAGAATCAATCCTACAAGCTATACTTCTCCTCAAAATTCTACTCAAGTCCAAAATCCAAAATTTAAAAGGAAGCACCTCTTCTATGAACAAATTCAGCCCCTCCTTTACAACCCCCATGTCTGCTTTCAAAAGGAGAAACCTAACATTCAAACTTTCATCATCATAACCCTAATATAAAGGTAATAATGCAATTATCTGATAACATTTGTCAACAGAACAGCCTTAGATACAGTATGTTCTAACTAGTTAGCTATTACAACAGTGGGTATTCAGAACACAATTTTTGTTTCAAATTTGAGATTAAAAGGAGCAGATACACAGTAAAACTAGAATTTCTCAAAAGGGAAAAATTAATCCTTATTATTTATTTGGTACTCTATGGTAAGGAAATAAACATTTTCCAATCTATCAAGAAGTAAAAAGCATAGGAACAACTTCAATGTCCATTCTAAAATTCAGGAAAGGTTCCGTTTAGTTCAGTTACTCAGTCATGTTCATCTCTTTGCGACCCCATGAACCACAGCACGCCAGGCCTCCCTGTCCATCACCAACTCCCAGAGTTTACTCAAACTCATGCCCATAGAGTCAGTGATGCCATCCAACCATCTCATCCTCTGTTGACCCCTTCTCCTCCTTCCCTCAATCTTTTCCAGCACCAGGGTCTTTTCAAATGAGTCAGCTCTTTGCATCAGGTGGCCAGAGTATTGGAGTTTCAGCTTCAACATCAGTCCTTCCAATGAATATTCAGCACTGATATCCTTTATTTTATTTATTTAATTTTTTTTGGTCATTTCAATTTTTTTTTCCCCCTTTTTTTTTTTGTTTGTTTTAATACTTTATTCTACATTACAATACTGTATTTGTTTTGCCATACATTGACGGACTGGTTGGATCTCCTTGCAGTCCAACGGACTCTCAAGAGTCTTCTCCAACACCACAGTTCAAAAGCATCAATTCTTCGGTGCTCAGCTTTCTTTATAGTCCAATTCTCACATCCATACATGACTACTGGAAAAACTATAGTTTTGACTAGATGGACTTTTGGCAGAGTAATGTGTCTGCTTTTTAATATGTTGTCTAGGTCGGTCATAACTTTTCTTCCAAGTAGTAAGCGTTTTTAATTTCATGGCTGCAGTCACCATATGCAGTGATTTTGGAGCCCAAAAAATAAAGTCTGACACTGTTTCTCCATCTACTTGCCATGAAGTGAAGGGACCAGATGCCATGATCTTCATTTTCTGAATGTTGAGCTTTAAGCCAACTTTTTCACTCTCCTCTTTCACTTTCATCAAGAGGCTTTTTAGTTCCTCTTTACTTTCTGCCATAAGGGTGGTGTCATCTGCATATCTCAGGTGATTGATATTTCTCCCAGCAATCTTGATTCCAGCTTGTGCTTCCTCCAGCCCAGCATTTCTCATGATGTACTCTACATATAAGTTAAATAAGCAGGGTGACAATATACAGCCTTGATGTACTCCTTTTCCTATCTGGAACCAGTTTCTTGTTCCATGTCCAGTTTTCACTGTTGCTTCCTGACCTGCATACAGATTTCTCAAGGGGCAGGTCAGGTGGTCTGGTATTCCCATCTCTTAAAGAATTTTCCACAGTTTATTGTAATCCACACAGTCAAAGGCTTTGGCATAGTCAATAAAGCAGAAATAGATGTTTTTCTGGAACTCTCTTGCTTTTTCGATGATCCAGCAGATGTTGGCAATCTGATCTCTGGTTCCTCTGCCTTTTCTAAAACCAGCTTGAACATCTGGAAGTTCATGGCTCACGTATTGCTGAAGTCTGGCTTGGAGAATTTTAAGCATTACTTTACTAGCGTGTGAGATGAGTACAATTGTGCAGTAGTTTGAGCATTCTTTGGCATTGCCTTTCTTTGGAATTGGAATGAAAACTGACCTTTTCCAGTCCCATGGCCATTGCAGCATTTTCCAAATTTGCTGACATACTGAATGCAGCACTTTCACAGCATCTCTTTTAGGATTTGAAATGGCTCAACTGGAATTCCATCACCTCCACTAGCTCTGTTAGTACTGATGCCTCCTAAGGCCCACTTGACTTCACATTCCAGAATGTCTGGCTCTGTGTGAATGACTACACCATGATTATCTGGGTCATGAAGATCTTTTGTCCAGTTCTTCTGTGTACACTTGCCATCTCTTCTTAACATCTTCTGCTTCTGTTCAGTTCAGTTCAGTAGCTCAGTCATGTCCGACTCTTTGCGACCCCATGAATCGCAGCATGCCAGACCTCCCTGTCCATCACCAACTCCAGGAGTTCACTGAGACTCACGTCCATCGAGTCAATGATGTTAGGTCCATACAATTTCTGTCCTTTATTGAGCCCATTTTTGCATGAGCCCTTGGTTTCTCTAATTTTCTTGAAGAGATCTCTAGTCTTTCCCATTCTATTGTTTTCCTCTATTTCTTTGCTATGATCACTGAGGAAGGCTTTCTTATCTCTTCTTGCTGTTCTTTGGAACTCTTCATTCAAATAAGTGTATCTTTCCTTCTCTCCTTTGCTTTTTGCTTCTCGAATTTTCACAGCTATTTGTAAGGCGTCCTCAAACAGCCATTTTGCTTTTTTGCATTTCTTTTTCTCAGGGATGGTCTTGCTCCCTGTCTCCTGCACAATGTCACAAAACTCAGTCCATAGTTCATCAGGCACTCTCTCTATCAGATTTAGTCCCTTAAATCTGTTTCTCACTTCCACTGTATAATCATTAGGGATTTGATTTAGGTTATATCTGAATGGTCTAGTGGTTTTCCCTGCTTTCTTCAATTTAAGTCTGAATTTGGCAATAAGGAATAAGTAAAAAGCATAGCAACAATTTCAAATGCATTCTAAAATTCAGAAAAGGTATATTCACACAAGGCCTCTGTGAAAGACCCCTACAGGTCTACAGTTATAATAATTCTTATTGCTACATGTCTATGAAAGAAATATTACAGCTATTGCCTTTTGCAATACAATCAGAATATGTACATGCATTAATACCTTTTAATTATAAACATAACCAGCTTTAGTGAAAGGAAAATAATGCCAAACATAAGTCTATATCCTCTCCATGCATTTATTTAGTTTGAAGGACCTTGATTTAAATCTATGTTTTAGGTTTAAATGAAAGATAAGTTAGAAATCATAATAAAGAATACATCAATATACCATGTTTTAGTTAAAGAGAAACATTTTAGTATAATTTGGAAAAGCTAATCCCTTTAAATTTCACGTCATCTACAAATGTAAACAAAACAAATGATCTGATCAATAAAATAAGGTGCTGCTGCTGCTAAGTCACTTCAGTCGTGTCCGACTCTGTGCAACCCCATAGACGGCAGCCCACTGGGCTCCCCCATCCCTGGGATTCAATAAGGTGAGGTGAGGTGAAGTTGCTCAGTCGTGTCCGACTCTTTGCGACCCCGTGGACTGTAACCTACTAGGCTTCTCCGTCCATGGGATTCTCCAGGCAAGAATACTGGAGTAGATTGCCATTTCCTTCTTCGGGGGATCTTTCCAACCCAGGTGTCGAACCCGGGTCTCCCACATTGGAGGTAAATGCTTTAACCTCTGAGCCACCAGGGAAGCCCAAATAAATATGTACATAAATAAATAAATTAAAAATTCACTGTGACTATCTGTGCAGAAATACTAAGCTAGAATTCTTATTCAAAATTTTCTGTAATTTTAAAATATTCTATAACCAATGTCTTATTTAATAAAATAAAAATATAGTAGACAGAGGCAAATTAATTTTTCTTGATTTCCCAGCCAGCCTTTCACGTTATTTAAGAGGAAAAGCACCTAAACAAACTACAAGTTCCATCATGTTGACTACAGAGGCAGCATTTCACCAAGCCTGTAACATCATGGACCTTTACAAAGAAAAGCCAGTTCTGGGCCATGGTCAGCTCCAGAGGTTGTGAGTCCCTTCACTACCCTACTTCCATTCTCACATATAGTATGTGAGTGTCATGATGTCAGCCCTGGAGGTACAGAGATGAGTAAAACTATCCCTGGGAAAGCTCCAAGCTGCCTCAGGGCAGTGAGAACATACAAATTGGGGACCATTTCCCAAAGAAGGTGACTAGTAAGAGTGGAAACCTGAGAGGAACACTGACTATGTCAACAATTCTCTGGTTAATCTACTGCCTGCAAGTCAGGAATATCAGTGTTTCAGCCAGAGGTTAAACACTGAACTCCATACCATGAAATAACCGGAGAGCTCAAATTGCAATCAACTAATCAAAGGGCCCATGATGTCACTGAAGGACTTGTGCAGAGAGTTACAATAATGTGCTGTCCAGCGTTGCTTCATTTTGATTCTGATACCAATTTTGAGATAGACAGATGACTTAAAAGCATCCATTTCAAAGCTGAAAAAAATACCACCATATTTATGGCCTAATTAAACACATAACAATTCAAAAATGTGTCTTATAAGCAGAAAGCAGGTAACAAATCATAATACAACTATTCCTTTAGAGGCAACAGACACAATATATAAACATCTAAGAAAACAAAATGTGCCAGATAAAGGTAGAAGGGGTATAGTAAAATTTCTTTCACAACATCTTAGATTGCAAGAGGTTATTTCCATTAAAAATACCTGTATGAATACCAATTAGGGAATTTCACAATCTTAAAACTGTGACAACTCATTAGGATTTTATCACTACTTATCCTAAAAGGGAATATTCTCTACTTCAAATAAACCTTACAATGGTCCTTATCTGATTTAGTAATGTAAAAACTCACAGAGAATCTTCTATTTTATAAACATGAAAGCTTCATATTATCACCCTGTTACCTGACATCTATCTAAGGAAAAACAAAAACATTAAAGGAGAATTGGGGTGTCACACACACACAAGGAGATGGATAGGGCTTCCCCAGTGGCTCAGCAGGTAAAGAACCTGCCTGCCAATGCGGGAGACCTGGGAGACACAGGTTTAAACCCTGAATCAGGAAGATCCCCTGGAGAAGGAAATGGCACCCTACTCCAGTATTCTCACCTGGGAAATCTCATGGACATAGGAGCCAGGCGGGCTACAGTCCATGGGGTTACCAACAAGATAAATCCTAACCAATCACATTCTTGTCTGTTCTAGTTGAGGAGCAAGGAAAAACAAAGGTTAATGCTATACTGTTGGGTTTTTTTAATATATATTTTTTCTATCTGGTCATTATCACTCACTTCCATAGTTCCAGCAACTATATAATAATGATTTTTAAATATTTTTTGCTTATGTCCACATACAAACAGGCACACATTATTTGATGCTTGAATCTCTTGTTTAAGTTCTAAACTCGACATCCAACTACCTGCCATTTAATACATATCCCCAGCTAAATGAGGTCACTTTAAATTCTGCACAACTTAAATGTTTCCCGCGACACTGTAGTCCCTAACCACTGCCACATGCCCCCTCTCAGGTCTTCTCTACCTCTGTTTCTAACTCATCATCCAAGTTTCACGTCCAAAGCCACCCTTCCCCACTGCAAGTCTGCTTCCCACATCCCCCAGATCTTTCCTCCTCTCTCCACCCTTCCTTGTTTCCTTACTTAGTGGTTTCCAAACAAGTAAAATATGGGTCCTAAATGGCCTCGATGTCTATAATTATTCTAAATTCAGTCATTAACTACATCAAGAACACATCATACATAAAGTAAGATACTACTTTTTATCCAAACCACAGCACTTATAGAAGAAGAGTGACCAGACAAGACGCTAAGACAACACAGGTGGAGCGTCCCTTCACTTTAGTAGAAAAATCTGAAGAGAGACACTGTCAGTTACTGTAGCCACATTCTACAAGCAAGGGAGAAACAACAGGGGAAAAAAATTCTTTAAATACCCAACCAATTCCTAAAATAATATGAGCCTAACAAAAAATGGTAATCTTCACTTCTGAGTTCTGATTTTACTTTAAACAAAGAGCAAAGAGCACACTTGTGTGCTTTATTAACAAATATTCAAAATAGAACAAAGTATGATTTAGACTATCTCTAAAAAATATTAGGTTGAACTAAATAGAAAAAAGGCAGCCCCCAAATCAGCAATTTCTTATGTCTCAAACTAATTAAGGTACTGGTCTCATCTCTCTTCAAATTAAATTTCTCTATATATTTAAGAAGGCAAATATTTAACTGTTCTTTCAGGCTGTTAACTTCTAAATGATATTCTTTTATAGTTAAGGAAGTATGTCCTCTTAAATATTACAGTAAGGGGGAAAGATAGGGTTCCTTACACAATTGTTCTCTATGGAAAATCCATTCTCTTAATATCCTCAGTTCGCTCTATTTTAAGTTTTCCAAATTTCATCTTTACTAAATCAAATGCAGAGCATAGGAAACATGAAGAATCAAAAGCAATGCTTTGATTACCATACATAGCTAATGAGCTAAAATACCCAGAATCATCCCAGAATTTACCATTAAAAAGTACTTCAGGAGTTCTTCTCATTGTTGTCTCAGCTTTTATTGCAGAATTCCCTGGTAGGTCAGCTCGTAAAGAATCCCCATGCAATGCAGGAGACCCCTGTTAGACTCCTGGATCAGGAAGATGCACCCTCGAGCAGGGATAGACTATCCACTTCAGTATTCCTGGGCTTCCCTGGTGGCTCAGCTAGCAAAGAATCTGCCTGCAATGTGGGAGACCTGGGTTCGATTCCTGGGTTGGGAAGATCCCCTGGAAACTGGAACAGCTACCCACTCCAGTATTCTGGCCTCGAGAATTCCATGGATTACAGTCCATGGGGTCACAAAGAGTCAGATATGACTGAACAACTTTCACTTTCACATGCAGAATTCCAGGCAAGAACCATACTGCTTTGCCTTGTAAACTTTTATTCATCCCAGGGTTCCACTTTCAATGCTACAGCAGGTGATTATAGTAAAATTTGGCTGGACAGTTTATTCAGAGAGAATAACAGTCTAGACAGCACCTACTCTGGGTATGCAGCCTCTATCACTGATATAAGAGAGGAAGTTCCCATGCCCAGTGTACTCTTCACTGTTACAAAGACTTAGGTGTGTACATTTGACAACCAAGGGAAATTGTCAATGTTTGAGAGATAGGGATTCAACATGGAGAATAAATATACAATAGTTTGGGTGAATATCAGATAAATTTATGAATTTAAAGATAAAGTCAATCTCTAGTCCAAGAATATATCTTCAACTCCAGGGTCCTAATAACATGACTTCACAGTGTATCTAGATTTGGCCAAATTAAAAGAAAACAAAACAAAACAGATGAATAAATCAGGATACTATTATATTTAGATAAAAATCATGAAAAAATACTAAATAAACCAGAATGCTTATATTGATTGACCAGCATGAATTATCACCTGTTTATAAGGCCCATGGGAAGTCAAGTTATAATTAAATGGTTGATTCACTGAGGATGCAGGAAAGAGGTAGTTTCCTTGTTATACTAATAAAGCTACCCAAAATGAGGGCTCTCTGCCCTATACTGTCCTATAAATGCTTTTACAGTGCTTGCTGTTTGCTTAAATAATTCAGCTTACAGCTGTCTTTCATCACATTCTAGTCCAAGTGAGATAAAATAGTCACTTTAATTAAATTTCAAAGGTTATTTTAGGCTAATTTAGAAGCATGTACATGCCTGTTCAAATTATTTATTGCACATATGTATGTTTACTGATGTGTATATTTGCATATACATGAAATTTCAAATACATTATATATATATATGTATATACACACACACACACATATACATACACATGTATACGTGTGCATGTGTGTATATAAGATTTTCCCAGGAAGTCTTAATCATAGTCATATACCAAAATTACAAAGGCTGAATGTCTCAAGATTAAAGTAATGTAAAAAGTCTATTGCAAATACTAGGAGTTTTTATAGTATAACCTGACTAAAAGATGAGTAACTCAAGACATCAAATATTTTACTTCAGAAAAGTTCACATTTCTTTTCAAATCTCCTTAAAGTGACTTACAATTTCTATGATAGACCTGAAGTTAACTTTAGAAATTCTAGTACTCATCTTCCATTGTTCATTCAGAAGTACAAACTCTACACTATTCAATTCATATAGACAGAACTGAACAGAAAAAAATGTCTGACTTAACTGAATAGTGAACATAAAGAAAGACACTGAACTCACACAAGACATGGTCACCACTGTATACTTCTAATTTTCAATCCATCCCCAAATTTTATATTGTATGACACTTATCTTCATAATTTCAACTAATATTTACAGAAATCAACAAAATATCATAAAACCCAACACAAAAAACTTTCAGAGTTTGAAATGAATTTGTCCTTGTTTTTAGAAAGCCAACACTGCATTTTTAATAAACATTCAAATGCTCTCAAACAGAAGACATACAGCAAAAGATCCTATTCATACATATATGCATGCTGCATGCTAAGTTGCTTCAGTCCTGTCTGACTCTTTGTGACCCCACGGACTGTAACTCGCCAGGCTACTCTGTTCGTGGGATTCTCCAGGCAAGAATATTGGAGTGGGTTGCCTTGCCCTCCTCCAAGGGATCTTCCTGACCCAGGGATCAAACCTGTGTCCCCTGCATTGGTAGGCGGGTTCTTTATCACTCACACCACCTGGGACACCCTCATACAAACATACATATATATACATATATATGCATAATTCGTATTTTAAATGATTATACCTAATTTTACTAGAATTGCTTTAAATCTAGAATATGTAACACTACCCTAAGAATTTAAAAATTAGCATCACTCCAAATCAGAATATTAAAAAAACTGTCTGTGATCCTCTGAAAATACATACCTAAATGTGTGTGTGCGTGCATCTGCGTTTGTGCACACACTCACACACACACACCTGTGGCTCTCTGGTGTGCCTGTGTGCCTGGAGGTGTATGTGAGAGGGCACAGCAGTCGCCCATGGCACTGCTGCCACTGCCGCTTAGTCGCATCCAACTCTGTGTGGCCCCGTGGCCCGCAGCCCGCCCGACTCCTCTGCCCGTGCGATTCTCCAGGCCACACGCTGGAGGGGTAGCCGTGCCCTCCTCCAGGGGGTCTTCCCAACCCGGGATCGACCCCAGGACCTATGGCAATAGGTCCAACAATAATAATAAACAACCAACAATAAATAATTTTTCATCCTTACAGATAACAAATAATCATGATCGCTTAATACATATGCACATATAAACATATAATTATATATTGATTAGTTTAGCTTTTAGCAAAACACATGAGTATATCATCTTTCTCCAGAGTAAGATAGTATTTTTTAAAATTATACAACAGACCATTAGCATTGAGTGAATTTATTTTCCCCAACAGTGCTAAAAATATGCAAAATTTTCATTCTTTAGAGTTGCATAGTAAATGATTAACACCAGCTCTGCTCATTATCTTGCTTAACAAAACTTCTCTAAAAACAAATAAATCAACAATGCCTCGAACATTCCTGAATAAATAAATTACAGACCTATTTGGTGGCAGCAATGATATTTTAAAAAGCTGTTGCAAGCTCATTGTACAATTTTATTACAAAACCGCATCTGATGAAAAAAAAATTGTCCACTTTTTCATTCTCTACATAGTTTTACTCAGAGGAATGGCTTCTCGAAGATGAAGAAACTTTATAATAGCAACATATCTAGGAAGTGTTAACCCTGTGTTCCAACAGATTATAGTCACTGCTAATTAGGAGCTGATACTTCTCATAAAGATACTTTTAGGAGCCAAGAGTATTTTTCTCTCATAATGAGAATATGAGGATAATGACAGCTAATAGGAGCCATCACTATACGATCAGAGACCATAAATGAGAACATTTGTGTAATGGGAAATATAATTCTTAACTTTAAAAATATGTATTTAGATAGGGTTGCAGAGAATTATCCTTATTTTATTTTTATACAACCCCTACCACTTTTGCACTGAACAGATGCCATGAAAACAACTGGTAAAGGCATCCTGTGTGTCCCAGTTTCCAGTAAAAATAGGCATTATATAATGGCTGTACCTACATTTTGTATTTTTTTTTAGATCTCAGTACAGAAATAGTACTAATTAAGCATAAATGTTAAGAGGAAAAAATTAATGAAGTGATGAAATTGCATTATTTTAAAGTGAAAATCAATGTATTCTAGGATTCAATAAAGCTCACTAGGTAATAAGTCTACAGCATACTAAAGATGTAAGCTAAAATCTAAAATTAAAACTCCAATGAGTTAACCTATATTTTATTCAAACAACCACTAAAAACCATTTTCTTTTATGACTGACAAAAGTTATAATACTAGAAGATCTAATGTAGAAAAAGCTTTATCATTATTCTAACCTTACCATTAAAAATAGCCTTCAAAATAATCCTGCCTAAAGATTTTTGCTATTTCAAAAGCACACACATAAAATATTTCAGTTCAAATCACAGTATGCTCCTCCACTGCCATAACCTAAAAGATTTTTCTTCGAATTAAAAAAAAAAAAATGCATGTAAATTAAGGTGACTGAAACATGCTTTCATCTAGCAGAGTAATATGGTAGCTATTCATCACCTGAAGTCATAAAACACTAGGTCCCGTCCTTAGCATATTCTAATGAAGCCTATCATGCAAATGAGAGTGACCTTTTCCTTGCATTCTGCAAGTTCACATTTATTCCGGGAGTACATAGACTTTGCCAATACAAACTAGCCAAAGACTGGTAATTACTGTAATCAATTAGTAGTTAGTGTCGTTCTGCTCATTTCCAGCTAATGTCAACTAAGCCATTTTTGAGAGAGCCACCCTTGACAACAGCTTCTTTGTGGTTGTGTTTTTAAAATGGGGAAAAGAAGAAAATAAGAAGACAGAAAAACCCTCTGACTTTCCAAAATGGCCGCAAGGTTGCCTCCCTCCACGCGACATGAAGATTCAAGACAAGGGCCTAAAGTTGGTAAGGGACAAAGACACCCGGGTAAAGTTGGGTATCCTTAAAATGACATTGAAGTTTCCTGCCTCTAGAATTAAACATTAATATTTAAATATTTAAATGAAGGACGCTCCCCGAGCCGCAGTTCAGGCTTGGTGGGGCTAGAGCACTCTTCGCTACGGCTGAGTAAACAGGCCGTACCCTCTGCTCAGGGACAGTCCACTCTGCCGACAGTTATGGATAGGAAGCATTACGGCAGCCGGTAATTAAAGGAAAAACTAATACTGTTTCAGAGATGCGGAAGTTTGTAAAGGAAAATCATTTATCATGGCTTACAGTTCTCACAACTGAAATGAATTATCTTCTCTTTTAGCACATATCCATTTGAAGCCAGTGTATTTACTAAACTAAAAGCAGGCCCACTGGCCCATCTTAACAGCATCAGTTCATGAGAACAGAACAGAAACAAAACAGGTCACAGGAAATCTTCTACATGGATTTCACAATATAACACCTCAGAATTTAAGAACTGGGCATCAAAAAAAAAAAAAAAATTACACTTAAGCCTGTTGCATCACAAGAAAACCAGACAATTAAACATCCACAGTAGTTTCCTTTAGCATAGCTGTTTGATCAAAAGGACAGAAGGAAAACATCCTTGTGATTGTTACTTGCCAAAGAGTAATGTTAATTTCATATCAACTAAGGGCCTATCAGTGGACCTGGCCAACATATGAAGGGCAATATATTCAACACTCACCTATGAAAATTTATGAGAGACGAAAAGGGAACATCCCTATGCTAGAGAGAAAATGAATCTGTAGTATCTCAGAAGTTATCAGAAAAGAGAAAATACTAACAATGTCGAGATGAGCAATTTCACTGAGATTCCTGAATTCAAACAAACAGCAGAACTAAATGCCAACCTTGTTTGTACATGTCGAGCTGAGACACCCAAGGTCATGTTTTCCTTGAATCTGTACAATCCAGGGCCTTTTATAAAATGAACTCTGTGCCTACTAAGGAATTACTGATTTTAAACAAAGAGACTTTACTTGGGAGGAGTATTACAAGGGTAAATCAGTACATATTAAAAAAAAATTGACAAATGAATATGTGTGTGTGTACTTTTCTTCTCTCCAAAAAAATGTAACTGAAAACCAAAATGTAAATATTTTTTCAAAAAGCACAAAATGGTATATCATATATGATATATGGTATATCAAACTCATATACCAAGTGAGGACATTCAGCTTCTTTATTTCCTAGTGCTTAAAATATCATTCTTAGATGTCAGAGCATATTTAAAACTTGCAGTGTCTTTTGAAAACTTAAGCACATCTATAAAAGATTAAGGGCCTGTGGAAAAGAAAACTATCATATGAAGGTAATCTTTTTGTAATCTGTAAGCATGCATAGAAACGCCTTTCCAAAACAAAAAGCCCAAGAATGGCAAAATAAAGCTGAAGCACGGAAATGTCATAGGTGTCCACAAGTGTCTCCCGACAACCTTCAAAGGCCAGCCTTTCACATCCCTGTCTGCCTGTGGGGCTGCAGAACCCTGGTTCTGAAGTGTCCATTTTCTCGGTGCGATGAAGTAAGAAGAGCAATCAGGTGGCCGTGAGGGGTGACGGTGAAGATTTATTGGCTGACTTCTGGGGCTGCTGGAACCAGTCAGCTCGCGGGGCTTCAGACGTGTGGATCCTGACACAGAGCCCAACAGCAGGAAGACGGCGCCTTCCAGTCCTGTCAGAACAATCACGCCCGGGAGGCCCTGACAGCTACTGAGAGGGGACAGGAGCAAACGCGACGAGCGCAGAGGGGCAACAGCCAGGAAATTTGAATGGCCTAAGGCTTCTTACAAAAATGATGCCGGGCACGGAGCAAGGAGCCATCGCCTGACTTGTCACCAAGAAAAGGCTCACAGGAACCGCTTCCCCAGAGACCCAGGTTCGGGATGCGGCTGCTCCGGCCCAAGATGAGGTCCTTACAGTAAACACTTCCGACAACTGGCGGCCCGAGTCCTGTGAGGACACTAATTGTCCATGAAAGCTGACCCGCAGCAAAGCAGCACCGCTCTGTCCCCATAGCCCGGGCTCAGGCGCGTGAACGTGACTGCAGGCGACAAAAGACATTCACATGTCACGGAGGACCCCAAACGCCGCGACATCACCCAGCCTGCTCTCAAAGGGGGCCCTGCTCAGATTGTACTTCCAGATGGAAATAACCAGACTCCAGCACAACACCCTCGGTTTTCCCACTTTTTCAGTCTAGCTTCTGTTATTCTACTGATGAGAAGCAGATAAAATAGAGTGGCAATAATATTTTCTTTAAAGTAGATGTGGTTACTTTATAAATAAGAAATCTTATAATGAAAAAAACACTGAAGAATTAACAGTAAGTTTCTGTTCATACATACTCCATGAATGATTTAATGCTACTAAAGTGTTTCAATTTGTTAAGAGTGCTTACTATAAAAAGCAGTTTGGGGGAATATTACATATTGTAATTTACAATTATTGCAGCATTTCAATTTTTCCATAAGCTAATGAAGTGCATAAAGCACCTTTCTAATGTAGTAATTTAAAACTACATTAGGTAACTTTAAATTACCTTGCTTATTATATCTTATAAAAAGTCATAGAGATAAAAACTAGTATTTTAATTGATAATTTAACAGTTAAACATTTTTTACTTGAAGCAGAAAAATGTGTTGAATAAAACCATAAGCTGAGTAAGTTGAATAAGTTACCATAAGGGTAACTCCTATATTTAAATCAAAGTACAGTAAATCTTATTTAACTTTGGAACTGTTTCAATGTTTGGATTAATCTACACATAAAAAGTATAGAAAATTAAATTGATTAAAAATTAAACTCATTTAGTCAGTGGATCTCAAAGTTACCTATTTTATATATTGTATAGCTTTCTAAACATAACATACTGTAAACACAGGGATTTTTAAAAAAAAACTGGTAACATGACAAAAATAAGCAGAGAAAAGTGAACACTATGAAGGCAAAGTAAACAACCAGACACTTTTAATAACTTTGAAAAAAAATGAATAATCATTTATATGGATATTTAAAACAAAATTAAAATGCTTGCTATTAATTAGGGGAAATTCTATGAGATTTATAAAGCATTTTACACTTAGTTCTTGACTACCTACTGAGGGATAACCTGATCAGGTGCTTATCCTGGGTAAATCTTGCTTTCTAGTTTGACAATTAGCAAAAACTGGCTTTCCTTAATTATTTGTTTTGTTAAGATAGGAAGAGACATCCACAAAATGGCATCATTACTTAGATCTAAGTTAATTCCCAAATATTATGTATCTATAGTCCAATACAGCTAACTACAAAAGTCTCAGGGAAGCATGTGAAAGGCTCTGATGGAGCTGGAATCCAAAAATAACCACCTGGGTGACTCTCTCGACATTTATTTGCCCTTTTTACTTCCATGAGATTCCTTACCTGTAAAGTGAGACATGACCTCCACGATTTCTTCTTCTCTGGGAATTAGTACTGGTCCTACATTATCTGAATGCTGCAAATCTCTGGATCACTAGCATCCAAAAGGCCTATGCTTGTGGAAAAGGGATGTTTCTGGGCCCAGTTGCAGACCCACTGGACTGGGAACACAGGAGGCCCTTCCTCCTCTGACTGTCCCTCCACAGCAGCTCTCGCCCGCACTTGAGGAGAAGCAGCAAGTGAAAGTCAACACTGGGCTCTGACCAAGGAGCTAAGACACCAGCGGCTGCTGTAATGAGCCTGCAGTCTGAATTAGAATCTGTTTTCCAGCTGAAACCCACCTTGGCACCCACATGGGAAAACACTGAATGAATACCCCTCCGAAGCAATGAGGAGGGATAAAAATGAACAGAAGCTGTTGACGGAAGAATGAAAAGCAACATGTTGGAAATACAGTGCCAACCAAAAGGCTTGAGGGGAACGCCTCCTCCTTTTTTTGCTTATTTTATACTTTTTAGGTCCTTATGGCTCAGTACTGCTGGCCTTGAAATTCTTGGCCCTTGACTGGCTCCACTGTCTTCTCCATCCTCACTCCTCTGCCTGCACCCCACACTCTGTGTGACCAGCCTCCCGAGTTCCAACCACCATCTCTGCTTCTCATACTACACTTGCTACCTGCAGGGGTATGCACAGTCCGAGCCTGCAGCCGCCACATCTGTGAGACAAGAACTGAGCGTGGGCCCCAGTTCCCAACCCTTCAGACACACCACAGAGGCCATGCCAGCCTCTTCATGTACATCGCTTCCTAATAAGATGGATGTCCTTCAACACCTCAAACTGAGTATTTATAAAACTGAACTCACTGGAAATCAATAGTAGGATAACTCTTAGAGAGTATGTCATAACTCTAAAGATAAGAAAACTTAAGTAAGAAGCAGGAAACACAGTCCCTGCCAAGTGTGGGGCTCGACCCAGGCTGACCCCTTTTCCACAGCCCTGCACGGCCAGCATCGTCCTCCAACCCTGGAGACCAGACAGAACACAGCCCATTTCATGGGTCCTGGTTTCTGCTCCTCTCCTGAGCCTTAACTCCTAACACTCTCCCCATCACTCACTTTGAACTTCGGGACTGCCTTTAATGTTTGCATCTCTCCCTTACCTCCACCTCAACTTACCCACCCGATCCCGGAGTTGCTTCCAGTGTTTTTTAAGTGCTTATTCTCTATCTATTCACATCACTGTACTCAACCCAGTCCTTCATCATCTTCCCAACACACAGCAATAAAGTCTATCTGGCATCACATCTCATTTTCCTGCCCAAATCCAGGCAACATAGAACTTTTAAAGTCTTTAAAGACAAGTCCCACTCGAGCCGCTCTCCTCCTTTGCTCATAAACCTTCCAAGAGTCCACCATCTCATCGTGAACTATGAGCCAGAGGACAGTACATTCAGGGCCCCAGTCATCTGCAGGATGAAGTCTAAGGGGTTTCCTTGCCCCACTTCACGACGTGCTACCCGTCTACATGTCCTCTCCTGTCTCCCTTCTAGTGTATGTTCAGGGAAGGCTCACAGTTCCTCATTCACAGCTCTGAAGTCAGAAACGTAATGAAAACTGAAAGCTTCACTTGTTAAATCACTGGGTGGGAAACCAGGCTTGAACTGACATGAGGCTACATAATGGACTTTACTTTCTCTACAGCAATATTCTCGGCACCCAGCCCAGTGTTTTTCACGTAAAGAAAGTTAACGTTTGTAGAGCAAACTGAGTAAATTAATCTTAATTGCTGGCAACTGAGTTTAGTTGCTTAGTAAGCTTCCCTGAGAGTTCACTTGGTAAAGAATCCACCTGCAATGCAGGAGACCCCGATTTGATTCCCGAGTCGGGAAGATCTGCTAGAGAAGGAATAGGCTACCCACTCCAGTATTCTTGGGCTTCCCTTGTGGCTCAGCTTGTAAAGAATCCACCTGCAATGTGGGAGACCTGAGTTCGATCCCTGGGTTGGAAAGATCTCCTGAAGAAGGGAAAGGCTACCCTCTCTAGTATTCTGGCCTGGAGAATTCCATGGACTGTAGTGCATGGGGTCACAGAGAGTTTAGTAAATGACTCTTATTTACTAGTAGTGTGTGTGTTAATCGCACTCAGTTGCATCTTAACTCTTTGCGACCCCACGGACTGTAGCCTGCCAAGTTCCTCTGTCCATGGAATTCTCCAGGCAAGGGAACTGGAGTGGGTAGCCATTTCCTTCTCCCAGGGGATCTCCCCAACCCAGGGATCTAACCCGCATCTCCCACATTCCAGTTAGATTCTTTAACAACTGAGTCATCAGGAAGCCCCCATATTTCCTAGTAAGATGTAGAAAATGTACAGATTCCTAGGTTTCTCTATCAATTGACTGTTCCCTTTTAAAATGACTAAAACTTCTACTCACCTCTGAAAAGATGGACTGAAATGCCACGAATGCCACAAGTACCATATAAAACACAACTGATATTTCCTCTAAGGCATAGTTAAATCCTAGTATTACACACATGAAATTTAGAATTCAGAGATTTCTGCAGTATTAAAATTTGAATTATTTCTCTATGAATATGGAAATAATGTGCATGAAAACAGCCGATTATGTATAAGTCAAGATCTAGCCAAATTAGGATCTCTTAGTGGGTTACATTTCAACTCCATGTGCAGGATCTACCATAAGTGACAATACCCTGACCAAAAGAGTCATTGGTAGCAAAACTAGTTACGTTATGAAATGCTGTGAGGAATGCATTAAAGTCTCTATATAGATCAATATACCAAAATTATTTCTCAATTCATTGCTGTTTCCTTTTTCTATGGAATTTGGTTTATGTATCTTAATATTTTGCTCTATCTTACAATTTTATTTTCAAAAGTAGAGTTATTCTTTCCATACACAGTATCCTCAGGCTTAGACATAAATTATTAGTGCTAAAGATTCAGACCTGGTGGTCAGTCTTACACAGTCCCCCACACAGCAAATGTATTATGTGAGGTATGAGCTAGAATCACTCTTATTTAATGAAATGATCCATCATGGTGTCTTATAATTAAATACACTCTTAGCCACGATTCCTGGACACAGAAAGCACAGAAGCAGACAGTGTGGACTCGAGAGGCTGGGCTGCCATGGACCCCCCATGGGTGCCAAGTGGAAATGGACAGACGACTGGAGTGGGGAACAGACATCTCAATTCACATCACAGAACTAGAGCTCCCAGTGCCAACATACAGCATATGACATGTTACCTGTACTTCAGCACCACCCCCTACATGCTAAGCACAAACTGTCTGCAGAAGTGGAGCAGAACCAAAAATCCTTGACTCCCCCAAGTCCCCATGGAAATGTCCAAACAATGCACAGCCATAGAAAATCCCAAGTAAAACCCAACATCCAATCAGTGCGCCAGGGCCTGTCCCACAGAGGAAGCTGCCTCTTACAGAAAACATGCATTGATTTTGTATTATTAACAAAGCACATTTTCACTGAAAAGTTAATGACTGTCCCCTAAAATATTATATTTTTCAGTTACATAACACTGACTATTCAAACATATGAAAACACTGAAATGAAAAGAAAGTAGTTTCTCACATTCCATAAGAGGGCAAATATTTTCTCTCTAAACCCCAAATAAAAAGTTATAAGAATCTGAAATTGCTTTTAAGTTTCAATCCAAGTCCAATTATATATATTTTTAAAATCTGATTTTCTTAGGGCCCATCCATCAGGTCCAGCACATTTGGATTACTTGGTAGGTGAAATGATAGTGCAAACATGAAGACACTCAAGGAGATGATCAAAAGGAAATGATACACTGAAGAAATTATTTTCATAGTTAATAAGTATTACAGGTAGGAAATTAGGTTCTGTTTCTCCTAACATTAAAAGAGCTTTAAAAGCAGTTATTTTAAAAAGTAGAATGAAACATATATTTAATAGGTATAGAACATGAACAGATTCTTAAAACAGGTAGAAGATGTTTTTAATTATATAAAAAAATTTGACCAAAATAGCTAAGAAAAACCACCAAAAACAGATGAGTGTCCCCACCTATTACCCGAGAAAATATTAACAATCTAAAGCTGATGATTGGAAGGTACGGTAAGCTGCACACACTCACAGGCATTTAATGGATCAGACTTTCTGCAAAGCAATGGACTTGTACGTAAGAACAACTTTAAACACCATTGTTCACTTTGAAATCCAGTACTTTCAGGCAACTAAAATATGAATGGACTAATAATATGAAACTAATATGAACTAACAATATGAAAAGGGTACAATAATATATATACAAAGATGTCCATCACAAAGTCATATATAAAAGTAAAAAACTGTGAATAACCACTATGAAGAGCATTAAGAAATGGTCACACAAAACATTATAGGCATGGAGTGTCATACTGCCATAAAAATATCTTCCAAAAACATTTAATGGCTTGAAAAAAACACCCCTCATGTAATTTTAAGCAAAAATGTATTTTTAAATTTTATATATATCACACTCAGTTGTATGATATCAAAAGATTATATTGAAATATTAATGTGGATTAAAGGTGATTTTTTTTCATATTTGTTATAATTTATTAGCTCTTCTCAGTCTCCCACAATGAGCAACTGATGCACTGAGAATAAAATTTAGAACTGTTTTTTAAAATAAGAGGTTTTTTATTTCATATATTTCTGATATGAAGTAATAAGCTTCTAATAATAAACTGAACATCTCACAAATAACAGCTGTAAAATCTGAACAAAATACTAAAAAAATAACTAGCTGATATTTCTGGAAACCAAACAAGTCCCAGAAATTTTTAGAATGGAGTCAAGCCAGGATGAAAAATAAAAGGGAAATCCAGCCCCTCCTCCCTTTTGGGTGGCTTCACCCTGGGGATGCCCACAGTGGGGGCCACTGGAAAGATAGGCAGCTAAAATCACAATGGGAAAATCAGCTGTGTATTTCTGGATCAGAGGGAAAGTGCCCCAAACAACAGCAGTCATAGGAAAGTAAGAAGTAAATACCACAAAAAAGAGAGCCAAAGGAACTCCCGATTCTACGAATAAATGCAGAATACATAAACCATGTATGAAAACAGGAAGTGTGAGCACAGACTGCAACTAAGCTTTAAACATCAGAAATGAGACATGAGCAGCTGCCCATGGCAGACATGACAGATGCTATCTGAAGGGAATCAAGCTAACTACTCGCCAAAAACGAAAGCACCAAGAGCACTGGCTAACAAAACCCAGAGACTACACACCATCAGATTCAAAATGTCCAAGATCCAATCCAAAAATACCTGACACAGGAAAAGCCAGAAAAGTATGACCAAATCGCAAGCAAAACACTATGTGCTGAACAAGAAGACCAACACCCTGGAGTTATTTTAGAGGACTGGATTGGCTAGTATAACCATACTATTTAATATGTAAAGGATGCTTGGAACAAGTGAAAAGAAAGGAAGTTCCAGCAAAGAATCAGACTTAACTTTCAAAAAGCCAAATGGAAATTTTAAAAATAAAAGATAAAATATTTAGAATTAGAAATGTGCTTAAAAAGACAATGGAGATAACAAAGTAATGAATGAGTGAAACTGAAGACAGAAGGATATTAACTATCTAATCAGAAGATTGGAAATAAAAGAAAATTTTAAGAAAACTGAACAAAACCTCAGAAACCTGTGGGACAATTTGACCTATTTCAACAAATGTGCTCTATGAATCTCGATAAGACAGAAAAGAGAGACAGGGGTAGAGAAAATAACTATTTTTTAATAATAGCTAAAAACTTTTCAAATTTGATGAAACACATTAATCTACAGATACAAGAAGATCAACAAACATCAAGAAGTATAAACAACAAGAGATTCATACCTAGAAATATCATAGTCAAACTACCAAAAAGAAAATGACAATTTAAAAAATTCTTGAAAGCAACAAGAGAAATATTCATGTATACAAGGAGCATCCACATATTTAACAGCTGCTCTTGCAGGAGAAAGAAAATACAAATAAGAGCTGATTAACCAGAAATAATAGAGGCTAAAAGCCAGAAGAATTATATAGACAAAATGGTGAAAGGAAAACTATCAATCAAGAATTCCATATTCAGCAAAACTGTACTTCAGTAACAAAGGGTCAGTAAGATATTCCTAGATAAACAAAAGCTGACATGTCAGCCAAATGTCATGAAATGGGTTCATGTCAATGCCAAATAAGGCAGTAAAAAAGAAGAGATGAAGAAAAACACTTTAGACAGAGAGTAACAAAGAGCAAAACAGAAAGCATAACTTCAAACAACCACACTACATTAAATGTTAACATATACTACAGTTAAAAATAATAAATTATTACAATATATTAAAAGATCTAAACTAGGTGCTGACTATAAAAGACACACTTAACACTCAAATGTGAAATGGGATAAATCAAAGGGATAAATATATTCACATTTTAAAAACTGGAAAAGATATTTTATGCAATCAGTAATCAGAAAACAGCTAGAGTGGGTATATTAATGTCAGATTTAAGACAATTATTACTAAAAATGAAAGGGAACAAAAAGTAAAGGCAGAGATATTGGATAAATACAAGAAGAACCATACCTATTCATAGATGTGATTGTTTACATAGAAAACTCTCAGGATCTAAAAGTATATAAGTATATATTGGAATAAGTAAGTGAATTTAGGAAATTCACAGGATAAAAGGTTAATACACAAAAATCAATCACACTTTTAAAACATTAACAGCATGCATTTCCATTTTAAATTTGACCAAACAATGTGCAAGGCCCACACACTAAAGACTGCAGAACAGGACTGAAAGAAATTAAAGAAGACCTCAATGGCAGCTTCCAGAAAAAGCTAAGCACAGAGTCATCACACAGCCCAGTCATTTCCCTCCTAGGAAATTACCCCAGAGAAATGAAAACATATGTCCACACAAAGCCTTACACAAGAGTACATACTACATGATAGAGCGAATTAGTTTACAGTGACAAAAAGCAGGTCACTGGCTCCCTGTGGCAGGCAGGAAGGGCGTTGGGCCTGCACACAGGCACAGGAATGTTTGGGGGTACAGAAATGTTCTTTTATCTTGATTCTGTCACAGGCTTCAGAAGGGTATGGAACTATCAAAATGCATGAAATGGTCCAGTCTAAATGGATGCTATTAGTAGTTAAATTATTCTGCAATAATGTTGTTGGAAAAAAATAGAGTAAGTGAATGAACAATCAAAAGTTTTGAAGTAAATAAGCCTTACACACTTGTTTAAACTAAATAAAATTTAAAAGGTGAGAAAAATTGTGAGCATAAACACACTCCACTCTTCAACAGATCTCTAGTTTTGTTTCTTTACTTTGATTGTTTTGAACCTTAAATCTCTGTTGAGTAAAAGAGAATAAAATCTTTACAGGTTTACTATAAAAACTAGTCATACAAATTATTTAACTATGGCTATATAAGGAAAATGATCTCATATCTTATAGATTGTTTTCAGATCTGTATACATAATTCAGTTTTATTACTGAAAGCAGCACCAGTTATCACACAGAAAATAAGTAAATTTTATTGTCTGATCCATCTTAAATATATCATGTCTGTGTACTCCAAAGAAGCACAGCATGCACAACTTTTTTTATTATAACACATAAGTGGAAAAGAAGCATCACAGTCTAACAGACTCAGGAGTACAGTCCAGGCACACAATCCTTCTGTATAAAGCAATGCTGATGAAAATAGACTCTTCCTTAATAGGAATTGTCACAATAAGTAATTGTACCATGAAATAGAATGACTGCATTTTTATTGGCATTTTTATACAAAATATTTACATGCCTAAAATTCTGGCCAAAAATAGTTAGATTAGAATCACCTGGGCCAACTGGGAAGTGCTAAAACACACGCATGGACACGCACACACTCCCTCCTCTCTCTCTATCAGATTGTGTGTGTGCCTATTTGTTTTTAAAAGGCAAAGATAATAACATTAATAACAACAGACAGGATATCTCTATGTAGTAAGTAAATATGTGTCTATATTTAAATGTATACATACATAGCATATGTATGTCATATGCATACTTGGTATGCATGATCCTGTTCTAGTGTTGCTTTACTGCCAATAAATTGGGTGTTACTGATTCCTAAACTCATTATTCAAGAAACTGATTCCATTAATAAATAAGATCAATAATGAGTAAATAAAGCTGATATACCTAAACCTATTCAAAATTGATCACCATTTTTTAAAAGCCTGCTATCACAATATAATTGAAATAAGGCATTGAAGGGCAAATGGATAAAATAAAACTTGTCTATTAATTCTTAAAACATAAATAACCCAAAAGTATTCATACAATAAGATAAAACAAGTTAGACCATGTCAAAAGAGCAATGAAAAGAAAATGACCTGAACAGGGACAGAGGGAAATATCGACACCTCGGCTATCAAAAAAATCACCAAGGGAAGGAAAAAAAAAAACTCACCAAGGCAATAATATCACCAACCAAGATGTAAAAAAAATAAATAAATAAGACATGCCAATGGGGCTTGGAGCCACAAAATATATATTTTAATAAACCATGTCTCAGTTTAGGTCCTGGGATTGAAAGCGATGTTTGAATTTAGGCAGCGGAACTGAACCTGATGCTTAAATTTAAGAACTGGGGTTGAAGACGAGAACTTAAGGAACTCTTAAGTTCCTTCCTCAGATTCATCACCCATTCCTAACACTTCCTGATAAATCAGATTCATTGGCTTTCTTACTGATGGCAAACAATGGACAGAAACTGTGCTACTATAGACAAGATCATTGATTAAGATCACCTGGGTAAAGGGAAGAAACTCTAGGAAAAGTGGGAAAAACCTAAAGGTAATCAGGGATCACTCAGATATTTTAAAACCTCCTTCTTCAGGTCAAAAGGCCAGGGGCCTTTCAGGTCAAGAGGACATGATTTCTTAGAGCCCAACATGGTAATGTACAAAACAATAATCCTGAGTCATCAAGACAGTATTAAATAAATCATGTTGTGCAGGAGTTCCAAAAGCCGAAAATTAAAGACTTAATATTACATTCTCATGAAAAACGGCAAATTTTAAAAACTGAAACTCTATTAGAAGCAAGTCTTCAATGACTCAGGTCCATCCATGCAGCCACTGCTAGAAGCAGACCCGCGGGTGCCCTGCGGCTGCTCCCACCTGTCCTCAGCTCTCAGCCATGCCACCTCCTCCAAGCAGCCACACGGCCAACCCTGAGATGGAGCTGTGCTCCAGCTGGACTCCCCCAGGCCCACTGCTCCCACTGTGGGTCTCACCATCCAGCACTGGCACTGACCATTCCTGAACAGAAGAAATACACTCTCACTACACTACCCCACCTCAGCACAATACCCAGCATAGAGTGCGTGCATGCTCGGTCACTTCAGTCGTGTCGGACTCTTTGTGACCCCGTGGATTGCAGCCCATCAGGCTCCTCTGTCCATGGGATTCTCCAGACAAGAATACTGGAGAGGGTTGCCATTTCTTCCTCCAGGGGATCTTCCTGACGCAGAGATCGAACCTGCATTTCCTGCCTTGGCAAGTGTATTCTTCACCCCTGGGCCTCCTGGGAAGCCCCAATAACAATAACGGACACTCTAAATATGCCACAAGAGTTCAAGTTAAGATGTTCCCGCTGAGTACTGAGAGTGGGACGTTCTCACAGAGCCATAGCTCCAGGTTCAAGTTGAATGTAATCAAATGCTTTGTATGGTCAGGGAAATAGGGGTGCTAATAATAAGTAGAAGGAAAAGAAAAGAAGCAAGCAGACTCGAGAGTGACGGTAACGATAACTGGTTAGCATGGTGCGTTCAGGAACAGTGAAAGGTAAGTCTCGAAACCCTGACAGGTCTGCAGAGAAGTTGAGCCTGAGGACAATGGTGCACCCCAAAGGTCATGGGGAGGCCAGCCCTCCAGAGTGACTCCCCTCTACCCAGAACAGCAGTCTCACGGTTTGAAGGATTCATCTTGCAAGTAAAAGCAACGGAGACATGACAACTTTCCACTGACCCAAAGTAACTCCTTACATCAGTCAACACTGCTCTGCTGCTGCTGCTAAGTCGCTTCAGCCGTGTCCGACTCTGTGCGACCCCATAGACAGCAGCCCACCAGGCTTCCCCGTCCCTGGGATTCTCCAGGCAAGAACACCGGAGTGGGTTGCCATTATCTTCTCCAATGCATGAAAGTGAAAAGTGAAAGTGAAGTTCCTCAGTCGTGCCCGACTCTTCGCAACCCCGTGGACTGCAGCCTTCCAGGCTCCTCCGTCCATGGGATTTTCTAGGCAAGAGTACTGGAGTAGGGGTGCCATTGCCTTCTCTACAACACTGCTCTACTCTCTACCAAATCAGACTTCATAACTAAAAAGACGGCTCCAAAACACTACTTGATATTATGAAGAAACTACTAGCAAACCTTATTTCCAGGTCATGAATAGAAATCAAATCACATGATAAAATACTAGTATTAACAATTACAAAGAAATATTCTTATAATAAAGCTACTATATCATTTTTTTATTGTTTAATTGTGAGGTAAAGTTGAAAGTACTGCCTCAAAAGACAGTAAGAGTTATCATTACTCTTCAGATTGACAAACAAAAAAGACATAAACAAGTGCCAGGATAATAAAAAAATGGCGCTGCTCACTTTCCAGAAGAAAAAATAAATTGAACTAAAATTATTAAGCTAACAAAGCAAGAGAAAATATGAGTGGAAAAATGACAGTTATCTGCAAAATTCATAAATGTGTCTTTTGTACAACCATAATGATCATATTTTGTGCTGTCATTTTGCATTTAATTGCTCACCCTGGTACTTTTCTTCACAGAAGCCATCAGCATCCCACAGAGCCAGATGCTGAATTGCAAAAACATACTGCGACCATGGACTTAGAAGAAAGTTCTTTTGCTGAGCTGTGGTGTATGACAAGTTAATTTTTGCAATTACACTTTTTCCAACAATAAGTGAAGCTACTGCTTATGATTATCCTATATTATTTTTAAAAGGCAAGAAAATACTCTTTATAATCAACTAATCAAACTCTTTTAAAGACTACAGCTGATGTGAGAAAGTTAACTTTTCAAACAGATCTTCTAGAATATGCACAAAAGTAACAATCACCCCTCGGCTGAAACGTATAAGCCATTGAGACATGGTTATGTTTTCTGAATGTTAATATACGACGCCAAGTTATTTCAAGCTGTTTAGGAAAGACTAACCTCAGTCTTTTGATCATTATTTTTCTTTCTGCTATATTATGCTAAACATAGTATTCAAAGAATCAGCCCATTAAATGTCATTTAGAAAGAAACATCTATTGCACAATAATTTATCTGTAGGGCGTAAATTGTTCTAAATTTAAAATATTTGCAATGACCATCACTGTCACATACCCAATAGTAATAAAACAGTAGGATGTCATGCATTGTTAAAACCTACGCTGCCCCTATAATATAGTATCTTCACACATAAAGTACAAAGTTTGGGAGTTATTATGTTCTGTTTTATTCATTAAAAAGACAGCAAGCAGGAGGACAGTTCTCTTCTAATGAACGTCCCGCCATATTAAAGCCAAAAGAACTATTTCATGATTAATGTTAATATACCAGAACAAAATAACACAAGGCAAGTAACTCAAATGCCTAAGTCAGAAAGAGCATATCTAAAAAATAATGAATATATATATATTTTTACAACTCTATTACTTAGTGATTTAAAATTTAACTGAAGCTATGTTTAATTCACATAAAATGAAAAAAATGTACATTTTCACTGCATTATATAAAAGGAGCATAAGATATTAAAATGCTCTAGGTAAATCTAATACATTTTTCAGAAGACTTCAATAAACATGTAATAGTACTGATTTATTTTCATGTGTAACATTGTTCCCATGTCACTTCCTAAAGGAGTTTGTGAGGGTGTTATTTACATTCAAGACTTAATTCAATAAAAAAATCCTAGAATTTTGATAATCTTGGAGATATTTTCATTCAAATCCCTCATGTGTTTTTTTCCAATGTGGAATAAAATACGAGAGACCTGGTTTTATGTTTACAAGTGTGCCTGGGGAGCACCAGGCCTGACACGCGTACAGAAGGCGGGGACACAGCGCAGAGCCAGAGTGCAGCCATCGAGGCAGCAAACGCCTGTCTGCCAGGTCTCAGGCTCTGAGCCCTGCTCCTTCGGGCCACACACCAAGAAGGGGCCTGTCCCAGTCCCGCCCTAAACTCCTGCCAGGCCCCTTCCAGCTGCTCCAGCCTCTCCCATGGGCCAGGAACTGGCTGTCTGCATCCCCACTGCCACCCTTACGTCTATTCTCAGCATCTCTTCCTGGACAACGCACGGACTTCAAACATGCAACACAGCCAAAACCAAGTTCCTCCGCTCTCTTCCACATGCCCCTCGCGGGAGAGAGTACTCCGGCCACCTACCCGAAGGCCAGGGCTCAGGATGCTCCTGCCTCCCACCTCCTCTTTCAGTGAGGTCCTTAATCCTGTCCTCCCCCATCAAAATCCATGCATCCCTTATGATCGACTCCACCCCCTGTGATCTACTCTGACCACCCGCCTTACCAAGAACCATCTCCCACTCCCAGGAGGGCAGCCTCCACTGAGTGGCATCCACAGGGCACACCCGGGCACAGGGCTCTGACGGCTGTGATAGCTTCCACACGACTGTGGAGCAAGCACCAAGTGAGGCACAGTCTCAACAGGCCCTGGAAAGCTAACCCCTCTTTTTTGTGCTTCTGTCTCCTCTAGGCCCTGCTAGGGAAACAATGGGCTCCTGATTGGTTCTCACGCAGCGTTCTTTGCCTGAAATGCCCTCTCCTCCTGTACCCACACAGAAAATGCCGGTGCTCTTCAAAGTATCTGTGGTATTTTCTGTGACTTCCCAGGCCAGACTAGGTATTCCACCAAGCACCTATGCACCGACAGCCACAGCTTGGGATGTACTGCTGGGGTGCGACAAGATTACGAGGGCATGGACTGAGGTAGGACACTTGCTCTGCCCAGGACAAAGATACTATTCAAGAACTTTATTAATTTTAAATAGACTGAACTTCTTGGGAGATAAAGTACCTCAAGAAGTTAAATGGAAAAAATCATTTTCTTTAAGCTTAAAATTTTGAAAAGAATAAAACAGAAAGGTAGCAAATTACTTCTGGGAAAATACAAATTGCTATGCTCTCATTCTCAACCAGTCTTACAAATGGGACTAAAAAGAAGGAAGAAAACAACTCTGTCTGATTTTTCAAGTAAAGAAAAGGCAGAATCAATATGGCAGCAGGGTAAGGTTCTGCCAGCTCCACAGAAACTAAGACAAGGAATTCATATTTCCCAGCCACGGTGTACAGAACGCTCATGTTCCATGTATTAAGGCTAGAATTAAAGGCTGCAGAGCAATCTTAATAGTAATGTATGCAGACATAGCCTTGTACAGTTTCTAAGCCACATATACATACATTAGTTCATCAACACTCAAAAGACACGTAATTTCTCCATTTTCAGGTAAAAATCTGAGGCCATTTTCCTATAACTAAGACAAAGAGGCTGAAACATGAAACCAAGACTTCTAACTTACTACATTACTCCATAATCACTGCATTCTAAAGGTATGCAACACCAGGCCTCCGAACCCTCAGCTGTGAGTTGGCCAAGACGCAGACACAATGCAAGCTAGGGCTGAATCACACACCGAGGGTTCTACTGCAACTGACAGTGAAAGACAGAATAAAGAAACATTAATAAAGTGCTTAATTCTAAATAAACCTCAATGAATAACTCTGCTTTGCACTATAAATAATTGCATTAGGGCTGCTGTAAGAAATTACAAAAAAAAAAAAAAAAGAGAGAATTAGTGGCTTAAACCAACACAAATTTATTATCCTACAGATCTGTATTCAGAAGTCCAACATAGAAATGACTGAACTAAAATCAAAGCATCAGCAGGACTATATTCTTCTCTGGATGTTCCAGGGAGATTCCTTTTCTTGCCTTTCCTGCCTTCTAGAGGCCACTCACGTCCGCTGGCTCGTGGCTCCTCCCCATCTTCAAAGCCGGCAAAGGTGGGCTGAGTCCTTCCCCATCACACGGCCCTTCTTGGGTCCCTCCTTCCACATCTAAGGATCCCTGTGGCTACACAGGAGCCACCTGGATAACCTAGGACAATCTGCCTAGGTGCGCTTGCCCAGCAACGATAAGTTCCACCAGAACCCAATTCCCCAGGGCCACGTGAGGTAACACAGCGCAGGCTCCGTGGAATAGGAAGGGGACGCCTTCAGTATTGAGGGAAAGGAGGACAGGTTGCAATACTCTGCCAACCTAAACAATGATGAATGCTGGACACCAAGCAAAATCAAAACAGAATTTTGAAATGGGGTCCATGGGGAAGGGACAGAGATAATTCATCATTCATTTAAACCATTGTCTCATTCTGATAGGACATTAGAAAAAATAACAAGTGTTACTTAAAAGACTCTTCAGTCTTCTAGTAAAATGAAAACTTTTTCATAGTCATTTTACATTTTCCTTCTTATCCAGAATCTGTTTAACTATTCTAACCTTTACTTGCAGAGACAGTTTCCCACTCTCCCCTCAGATTCCCTATCACCTGTATTTACTTAAAATGTAGAGGGCAAAACTCAAAGACAATGATTAACTCAGTTTTACTGTCAACATGCAAGCTAGTGAACATTGGTAAACACATATTAGGAAGAATAAATTACTAAAACTAATAGCTCTCTACTGCTAAAAATGCATTCTTATTTCATTTGACTCCAGCATCACTTGAGATGAATTTATGGAAATATTACACAAGTTTCTGAATAACACTCAGAAAAGAGAGGGGATGCTGACAACCCCACAGTTATTACGTGTACAGCGGCATCAGCTACTGAAGATGGTATTCGCCATGTCTGAATAGCTGTGAGAAAAGAAATGGTACCCATTAAGTATCAAGGGGGAAAACCTAAACTCAATAAGAACACTATAACCTCTTCCCAAACCACACTATTCACATATTTTAGCTATGTTCATTAGAAGGAAAAAAATGAAGAAAATGTACATTTCTTACTCAAGCAATAAGATAAATGTGAATTAATTAGAATTTTAAATTGAAAATACTACAACAAAAGTCAATATTCCTACAAGAGAAAAAAAAAAAAACAATTAGAAGCCTCATGCTGCCACTAGAAAAGTTTACAGCATTTCTTCATTTTCACTTTTCTATCAATTTACATAAACTCCACAGGATTAGTCAAACCAATAAAATAATGTGCAAAAATTATGCAAGTTTAAATATTATGGTAAACCTTCTGAAGTTCAAATGTACCTGTCTTAATGGAAAACTGGGTTAAAAATATATCATAAATGTAAAAGCACAAGAATGCATTGAAAGCTATGTCTTTAGTATATTTATGTGAACAATAAAATAATTATCATCTTTTTGAATGGAAGTTACAAACAGACTCTTCCGGGTCAAATTCTTTTAAAACACACTGTTTGAACTGTTCAAAAATCAGAATGAATGTTTATGGGGTAACATTTCAGTGTAGACAATAATGGAAAAACTTCTTTCCCTCCACAAAACTGTGCTGAAAGTACATTTAACAAAGTTGGAGGAAGCGCATGCTTGTTGACAGTCACAGGATTATTTCAAAACCCAATTATATCTGTTCATTTCCTTTTGCTTAATTAAAGCAAAAGGCATCAAAATCTTTCTCAGCAGTAATGGTGTGGAAGCTGGCTGGCACCGATACAGTAATTAGCTCACCCTTATCACTGAACTGTACTGGGTCACTCATGAGCAGCCCAGGACCAGAGCGCAGAGTCCACGCCATGAGAACATCTCAGAGCAGCACAGACTGAACAATGCCATCTGGTAGCGGGCGGGCTTTGCTCCTGTCTGCGGCACTGGATAAACGCTCCTGCTCGTAACTTTCATGTGGCAGCTTAACCATTTAATCATTGTACATTAACACATTATCAATATTATGAACTTGTAACTACAAAATTACTTGTCAAAGTAATCAGATATTAACAGATTTTGTACATAAATGCAACACAAGGGGACTCAGTATTAATTGCACGCTTACCAAGGAGATACATTATGGATTTTTAATTATATAGAGAGACATTTTAGACACAGTAAACTTTAAGTTCTAGAAAAATATGCTTTTTAGAATTTAAATGAAATCATTCTATGCTACATCTTTCATCAGCTATACACCGGGGTGGTTTTCATGGGGCTTACTTCAACCTAAAAGATTGATGCTTATGCAATCCTTTAAAACTTGATTTATTCAATTATGTGAATTTACTTGATTTTTATTTGTTTTACTGGAAAACATTTCAAAACGTAAGAAATCATCTTTTGAAAACACATCACTTAAGGTCATCTATTTATTATCCCCAGTTAAGTTTCAGCATATTTTGTTATTTTCCTAAGGATCAAAATTCCATTGCCAAGACATGATTTTGAGGTCTTTCACTTTCACCAAGTAAGACACTAAATCATAGGGGACGATTATCAGCAAATTCTCCGCGACAGGCCCTAAGCCTGCTGAGGTAACGCAGCTGACATACTTTGATGTGCCGTGCCTGGGCACATTATGTTCATGTGGCGTGTACATCTGGGCACCCTTTATGGCGATGCAGCAAACAGCCAATCATTTATTCCACTCTAATTAGCACACATGTAAATCCTCACCAATCAAGCGCGCTCGGGGTTCCTGTTGTGGCAGCCATACAGCAAGCTGGCAGGACGCACGAACCAAGCACAAGAAGACACTTCTGGGCTCAGTCTGAACCTGCCATCACACCAGGCAGGTGCCCCAGAACGGGCTGTAACCAGCTCTCCCTTTCAACACTGATCAGAGGGCCCCAAAAGAAAAAGGTCAACAGGCAGGAAGCTTATTGGCTACACTTTTGATACTTTACCAGTCTAGGAATACACCTGAAGCAACATGCTTCTCCTTCTCTGAAAATTACAGTTAACACAAGTGAAAGGCTGGATTAGGTTATATACAGGCTTCATAACAGAGACATGGGGAAACTCTAAAAACTGTCAATAACAAAATAGTTAGAAAATAATATGAAATAAACCTCTAGATATCTACACGTGATATGATATAATGCCTACACAGGCCTATGGTCAGTATAACTATATGCCAACAACCTGTTTAGTCACTGCTTTTATTAGTCATTTGTTAATATATAAATTTTTAATTTTTCATGCCAAACTACCAAAACCAATAATTTCATCTTGAACATACTTACAATTTAATTTTTAAAACACAGATAGATAGCACTTAGTTTGAGATTTTATAACTTGTTGTTTATGTTACTTCTTTCACCATGGTGAAATTCTCATGGCATTTTCAGATAACACCATGCACAAAAGTAATTAACCAAACTGTTCAAAGTTAGAAAGAACAGATAGCATGCTAGCAAAAATGAAAGTAATGGCTACACTTAAATATGTTTTACTGGAAAGGTTTTCCCAGTAAATATCAATTGATGCTCTTTTGGAGCATTTATTTAATTTGCTATTATAATTTATATCATGAAAGTAAAGGAGAGATTCATTCAACAGGTATTGATGGATACTTTACGTGACTTGCTTCGATCCCTGGGTTGGGAAGATCCCGGAGAAGGGAACAGCTACCCACTCCAGTATTCTGGCCTGGAGAATTCCATGGACTATCCTCCATGGGGTCACAAAAGAGACGAGACTGAGCTAACTGATGAGACTGAACGAATTTCACTTTCACTTTCACACCCAGGGCACTGCACTAGGTGCTGGAGAAGCAAATAGGTAAAGATGACACCGTCCATCCCCACAAAGCAGCAACCTCAGAAGGAAGACATCAGACTAACAGATAATAGCACTAAGACCGACAAGTGCAAACAGACATCAACCAATATGAAAAAGGGCTAGAAGTCTTCCTCAGGAAAGTGATGACCACCAGACCTCTTAAATTACTCAGCTATCTTATGGTAACTAAAGCTTTAATCTATTTATTAAACAGTTATTTATTAACAACTCACTCTGAACTGTCTTAGGTAAATAGAACAACCATTGTCTCTATCTTCATGGAATCTACAGCATGGTTGGGAGATTCTAAACATATAAACAGTTTATATACATAATTTTGCCTGCACAGAACTCAGGGAACACTGATCATCTCACCAACCAGCATCACAGACAATGCTGGTCAATTACAGGTGATTCTAAGAGAACATCACAGACATTATCATAATGAGGAATACATCCTCTTCTCAAGGAAAATACTAAAGGCAACTCCTATTTTTTTTTCCCCAAAACACAACTTCAAGCTGTGAGGGAGACAACAGACTATATAATAGTAGAAAAGACACTGAACTAGGAAGCAGGAGATGAAGATGCTATAAATCTTTCAAAGGCCACAAATAAATCCTATAGAAATAACACAGTAACAGTCTGATGGTACCCAAGAATTTTTGTGGTAGAATTTTCATTTTTGCCTAATTCATTTGAAAAGATATTACCACCTGATGCCATAGTCAGAGCACCTATGATCATGATTAGCCACACTGCATGGAGTGATCCACAGCCACAGGCCCTAGTAGTGGGGTGGGGGTGGGGGGGGGGGGGAGCAGGGGGTGTGTGCGCAGGCAGGGAAGGGCATTAGACACTCAGTTCTGCATGAGTCCTAATCATTGGTTGAAAAAGGAGAGCAAAAAACTGATCTTTAGCTGATAAGGACACTGGCTCAGAGATGAGTCAGTGCAAATAGAGTTCTAGGGACACAATATAAACCACTCTTTGATCTATAAATAGTAACTACAGTTGTGTTTTATATGCATAGAGTGTGTTCTCACCTGAAGAAGAAAGCTCACATCTCACATTAAGACCTTACTTAACCTGTTTCTTTTAATTTTCATATTGTCAAAAGTGTCCAGAATTTGTTTTCTATTTATAAGACACAAGCTATTAAATTTTTAAATACATTCTTACATTATTTAATCACTAATAAAGGACAAAAATTATGATTTCATCAACATAAATGAGTTCTGAGCTTTTATACACAAGAAGACATGTTTTTTCTACAAAACAAACCATATAAAAATAGGGCAAAATATATTTTTGAGAAATTTTAAACCTAAAATCAAAACTAGCGTCTTTAACAATATATGTTGATAGAGCAATAGAGGTGGCATACATACAAAAGACATTCTAACTAGGATAACCATATTCCCCATTAACAAAGTTGTTTTAAGCCATATAATAGATTTAAGGCATTATTATGCTACAGAATGAAGAACACCCAAGCAACTGAGCATTTTTCATTGTATTTCCAAAGGGCATCCCATTCAACTAGATCAGAGTTGGCAAGTAAGTGGTTCATGTGCCACCAGTGATTCCCATGGCCTCTGTTCCCCAGGACCTCTCTCAGCACAGCACCACTCCCCCACTTCCTACACACAGGAGCAGGAATCAACTCAGCTTCCCTGAGCTGACCATTCATAGGACATGACTGACAAGCTGACCTCTGGGTTTACAAAAACAAAGTAATGCCTTTCTCGAGTCAAAACACCATAAACATATATCAATCCTTTATAAACTGACTGAGAAACTTTCTCAACACGGCATAACTTGGTCAAAATGTATTTTTACATTAAATGTAATGACAGATGATAGTGAAACACACCCAGGGAAGGCTCAATTATCATAGCACTGGAGTCTATGTGAGAAAAGAAGAAACAGAATCTGCACGAAAAGAAAAAAAGTCCTGCTTTCAAAAAGATACATTTCTACCCTGTTTGCTATTAAGATCAAAGACACACTACATTACAGAATGAGTATGCCTGTAACTCAATAGTGCCACGTCAATATTCACTTGGTTTCCTCCACTTTCAAAGAGCAAGACTCTCCGTGCTGGGTCTAACACATCAAAACATTACGCTAAAGCCCTGAATGCAAAGAGCACAAAAACTTAAGCAAGAAAATCAAAACTTGTGCTTCATAATGAGTTGCCATTTATGTAAAATGATTGCAATGGCTGTGCTATGCTTAGTCATTCAGTCGTGTCCGACTCTTTGCAACCCCATGGACTGTAGCCCACCAGGTTCCTCTGTCCATGGGATTCTCCAGGCAAGAATACTGGAGTGCATTGAAATGGCCTCCTCCAGGAGATCTTCTCAACCCAGGGATCAAACCCAAGTCTGCCATATTGCAGGTGGATTCTCTACTGTCTGAGCCATTAGGGAAGCCCAATGGCAACAGCAGCAAAAAATAAAAGGCCCATCATTTCATGAACCTGCAAACTTAACAGAGGTGGTCCATTAAAAAAAAAAACATTATCTCAAACAACTTTCTTGGATCCCTCTGGCCATGAACTCAGGTACATGTCATGCTAAGCACCTCTAAGACCTACAGCCAAATTCAGGAAATACAAAAGATAATTGTTTTCATTTTAATTTCACAGTTATAATGGTACTAAGTCATATCCTATAACATATTACAGAGCTCCCTACACAGGTCCAATAAAAACAAAATCATTTCAAACACCTAGAGAAACTGAACAAACTAAGTCTCACTGCACCTAAGATGGTAATTGATTAATTAATCAACAAAAATGTTTGTTTTGAGGCAGTTTGGAGGATATTTGTTAGTACATTATTTACCAGCAGGACAGGTCATGGTAACAGAATGCAGTGATGACTTTTATTACTAAAAACATTACCACAATCTATAAAAATCAATGACTGTGGAAATCAGGTAAGGCCAACCCTTGTAACATACCAATGTATTTATCTATAAGTATCCTTGTATGTGTGTGCATGTGTATGTGTGCCTTTATATGTAAATAATACATACTTATGTATAACTACATGTGTGTATATGTCATTTTCCTTCTAACTAATGACATTTAACCATACATGGCATCTGGTCCCATCACTTCATGGCAAATAGATGGGGAAACAGTGTCAGACTTTATCTTTCTGGGCTCCAAAATCACTGCAGATAGTGACTGCAGCCATGGAATTAAAAGACGCTTACTCTTTGGAAGAAAAATGATGACCAACCTAGATAGCATATTCAAAAGCAGAGACATCACTTTGCCGACTAAGGTCCGTCTAGTCAAGGCTATGGTTTTTCCAGTAGTCATGTATGGATGTGAGAGTTGGACTGTGAAGAAAGCTGAGCACCGAAGAATTGATGCTTTTCAACTGTGGTGTTGGAGAAGACTCTTGAGAGTCCCTTGGACTGCAAGGAGATCCAACCAGTCCATTCTAAAGGAGATCACCCCTGGGTGTTCTTTGGAAGGAATGATGCTAAAGGTGAAATTCCAGTACTTTGGCCACCTCATGAGAAGAGTTGACTCACTGGAAAAGACTCTGATGCTGGGAGGGACTGGGGGCAGGAGGAGAAGGGGACGACAGAGGATGAGATGGCTGGATGGCATCACTGACTCAATGGACGTGAGTTTGAGTGAACTCCTGGATATGATGATGGACAGGGAGGCCTGGCGTGCTACGATTCATGGGGTTGCAAAGAGTCAGACACGACTGAGCGACTGAACTGAACTGAAAACTCATTTACATTCATTAGAAATAATGTAAATCAAAATATATCTCATTTTGGATTTTCAAAAAAACCAAAACTTTTCTTTAGTTATTTTGCACTTCAAGTAGAATATTTATTATACAAAAGGAATCAACAAAATATCTGTAAGAAAAAATATTGATAATACTACAATGTATACTTATCAGCTTAAAACACTGGTAAGAATAGATGTTTATCTCATTATGAATCTGAATATTCTTGGACTGGTGTATAAAAGATAAAGTACTTGTCTATTAAATTATCCATTTGGAGTAACTTCCACAGGAAATATCAGAGATGTATTTAATAAAAAAAAAAACTGACCTAGGCACAAACAAGACACAAGCAACTTCTCATTTCATGTCTAAACTTAGAGCTGAGAATCCCACTTGACACTGAGCTAGTATCACACCAGAAAGTTGATGTCAACTGAAAAACCAGTGTAACAATATGAAAAACCGCATTTAATCAGCAGCCCCTCCAAAATGTAATTCCAGTTCTGATCTATACCTCATTAGAAGAGCATTCAAAAACGGAATATTCATAGGCATGTCTTCTGTATAGGTATTTTCAGTATAATAATGGTCGCTGAAATAGGACTCCCACAGGGGGCTATGTGCATACTAAGCTAAAATACAAGCAAATTAAACCAAAAACTCTACTTTCAAGTTTGAATTTAAAGATTTACAAAATAAAGCTGAGGCAGGCATTTTGTTTTACTTATAGGGGCTTATGAAATTTATTCCCTAAATATGTGAAATAGCCTTCTCTAGCCCCAGTATAGTAAACAAATTGGCCGGGGGGGCGGGGGGAGGCGGGGGGGAGGTACTGAGCTAAATTATTAACAGGCCAAAGGCCAATAATACAAAAAGAAGTTACAAGGAAAAAAAATTTTTTTAATGAAAAAACAGGCAGAAATCAGGGTCAGGTTGAGAATCAGATTCAAATCAGAAAGCATCATGTTAGGAATGCAGCCCCATCAAAACAGCTGGATGCAAAGCTAACCCTAACAGTGCCTTCCATGGCAGCTGGAGAAGGGAGGCCTCTGTTTGCAGTACTGCTTTGTTGCATGTTGGTGCTAGTTTTGTGGGTATATTTATGGGATCTGCCAATCTGTAGACTTAAGATTGTTCACTTGTCTGTATATGATATCCATACCTACAGTGAGTCACAGGAAAATACCTTATAGGTAGCTTATAGGTAGCAGCAAACAGGATGCACAGGAAAATTAAAATATAACAGGACGGTCGGTCTTTACAACAAGCTGTCTCACTATCTGCAGTGACAGTGCTTCCTTGTGATGACCTGATGAGCAAGCTGACTCAAGGAGGGGACACTCATTCCAGCTGTTGTCAGTGTGGCCATTGCTGCCTTAGGCAGCTCAGGCTGCTCTATCAGAACACCACAGACCGGAGGTGCTTAAGCCACGGATGCTTGTTTTCTCAGGTTCTGGAGGCAAGTCCAAGATTAGGGTGCAGGCTTCCTTGGTGGCTCAGTTGGTAAAGAACCCGCCTGGAATGCAGGAGACCCAGGTTCAATCCTTGGGCTGGGAAGACACCCTGGAGAAGGGAACGGCTACCCACTCTGGTATTCATGCCTGGAGAATCCTTTGGACAGAGCAGCTTGGTAGGGTATAGTCCATGAGATCTTAGAGTTAAACGTAACAAAGCACACACACGCACACACACACACACACACACACACACCCCAAGACCAGGGTACAGGCAGGGTCAGGATCTGGTGAGAATTCTCTTAGTGGCTTGCAGATGATCACCTGCTCACCAGTCCTCACGTGCACATGGAAGAGAAGAGGCAGGCAGGTAGGACAGGATGAGAATGCTCTGGCACCTCTTGAGTTTTCTTTTTTTTCCTGTTTGGCCATGCCCCACAACATGCAGGATCTCAGTTCTCCAACCAGGGATCGAACCCATGCCCTGTGCAGTGGAAGCACTGGAGTCTTAAGCGCTGCACCACTAGGGAAACCCCTGGTGCCTCTTCTTAAAACGACACAATCCTATCATCTTAGGGCCCCACCCTCCAGAGAAAATTCAATCTTAATTAATTCCCTACAGGCCTTGTATCCAAATACAGTTACCCTGAGGGTTAGGACTTGACAACATGAATTCTGGGGAACACAATCAGTCCATAGAACCTATTAACTGCCTGGCAACATCAGCATGCCAATAAATATATTCTAATAACTCATAGATGAACTTAATGGAAAAAAAGAATAGGTACCAGAAGCAAACCTAATTTTACCTTTAAGATGACAAGGGCTAAAACCTGAGGCAAACAATTATTAAGCGTGGTCTCAGTCGTATTTCTCTCCTTTCTTAAAATGATTATCTCAACCACTGAAAACTAACACAGTTTACAGGCTAAGTGTCCTCTGTCATCCCAGAAACAGCTCACCATTTTGAAGACTGAAGGTAAAGCTGAAAAGAATGACCTTGAACAAAAGGGAATATGGCTCAGATCCAGGAAGAGGGGCTACATAAACCTTCCGAGAGAGAGAATTGGGAAGAGGACTAGAGAAAACCAAATAATGAAATTATCTCGACGTGCCCTTGTGCTGGCGGAAAGTGAAAGGTGCTGACGGCCTTGTGCAGTGGTACCCGTACCAAAAGCATGGCTTCAGCAGTTTCCCACCATCTCAGAAAGTGATACAGACAACCTTGACCTAAAGAAAATGCCAAACTTGTGACAGCGCAGAAACTGCTCATGGTAAACTAATTAGATGGTTTTCATCCAGAACATTTCTCCCAAGAAATCGAAAGGAGAGACTTTAAACTTAGGTGTGCTATATAATTTTGGCAAAAACTCACTCTGCATAGATGATGTGGTAATTTAGAAAACAGTAGCATAGGAAATGAGTAAACCTCACAAAGTAAAACAAAATATTTCCCATTCAGCAAACCATATTTCACCATCCAAACGTCCTTAGAAAACTGACTGGAAAGTATACATGAATTGAAAACTTTGCCATGTTTGGTGCGGTTTTTTAATTCAAGCATGAGAACAGCAGTTACACTGTGGGAACACAGTACTAATATGACTGTAAATGGCAATGGCAATGGCAATTTAAATAATACAAACACATTTTAGGGGCAACTCTAATTTACTAAGAGGAGCATATGCATACAATCTTCCCTCAAGACAACCAACTCTCACAAATAACCTCTATTAAATAAATGTACTAAGATGTTAGAAAACTTGTGCTGTACTACAGGATCTGTTATTTAAAATGTGACATAAGATACCTTTTAATATTTTAACTCAAATATCGCACGCAAAACAGGGAAACCATGCCACAGAAACCTACGCCCGCTTACACTTGTCCAAACCCAGCAATTTATCCCATGTGCTGTGCAGTAGGCAGTCCCTTGCAAACCGTTCAGCACAGCACCTGACCTTATTCTCGTGAGCCTCCAAAAATGGCACAAACTGGTCCCCGCCCCTCCTTCACCAACAAGCGAAACTGCTCACCTCAGTTCAGGTTCCAGGAGACATTTTAAAAATCCCAAAACTGCCCTTAGACACAGGCCAGGTATCATCTATTTCCTCCAAAGAGATGACCCTGAGTTCTCATGCACACGCATCCTTCCCGTGATGGACCCATGAGCCCCGCCTCAACTTCTTTTTAAATAGCACATTTAACTTTTATCATTGACAAAGTTTTCATAGTAGCAAGAATAAAAACAGCCTGCATGACCCAAGGCACACGTGCCAACCACTTCTCCTAAAGGCATCTGTGCCTACTTGTCCACTTACAGTCGAGGGGGTCCACACGTCAGGGTTCATCTTTACAATGCAATACCGAGGGAGACAGGTGTTCAGTCCCACATGGAAGTGCACAGAAATGTATTTTCAACGTGGCCCCTGCTAGAACACTAAAAACTGATTAGTAAATGATTCAGAGAAACCCCCGGTGAGGTGAGGGAAAGGGAAGGAGTGAAGGAAGGGGGTGGAGGGTCGCAGCATGCCTGCATAAAAGGCACACTAACAACGACAAGACATCCAAACCTGACCCCAAACCTTCCACGCCACGGGAATGGCAAATCTCCAGAAATGCCCGGGTTTATCATTTGTCTGCATGTTTGTCTGGGAGAGCAGATGAGGGAGTGTTAGATGAAAGCGAGCACACTCCTTCCCAGCTTCCATCCCACCATCCATGAGGCCTCACCTCTGTGGCCTCATGAAACCTGGGGCATATTCGGGAACAACTGTGCTGTGCTACTTATAATCATCTATTTATATCTTTTAATACCCAAAGTGACATTCTTGAGGCAAAAGTTCCCAGAGCCTTCTTCCTGTCTGTGTGCAGAGACATTTACATGATGCTCCAGGCACAATGACCAGACAGGAGGATCGACCTGGGGAGGCTCTGCTGACCCCACCATGCAGAGCACTCTCTTCCAACAACAGGGTCTGTTCCGTCCAACATACACAAACAGCAGCCGTGCAAGAGCGAGTATCGTGAACAATAATAGGAAAGACAGGGACTAATTCAGCTATGCTGTTTATAAGTCTAGATATTAAAATGTTCAGCTTATTTAAAACAGAATATACACTTGATCTGGGCTTCCCTGGAGGCTCAGATGGTAAAGAATCTTCCTGCAAAGCAGGGGACCTCGGTTCAATCCCTGGGTCAGGAAGATTCCCTAAAGAAGGGAATGGCAACTCACTCCAGGAGTCTTGCCTGGAGAATCCCAAGGACAGAGGAGCCTGGTGGGCTACAGTCCATAGGGTCACAAAGAGTTAGACACGACTGAGTGACGAACACTCACTTTCATATACTTGGTCTGCTTTTGCTGAACCACAACACGAAAATTTTTAAATGGCTCATATTTTAAGTTTAAAATTCCTTAGTTTTACTTGATGTGCATTCATAGAAAGTAACTGAAGTTCAAAACCTTAGTAACTGTCATTGTTGTGGTCCTGCATTCACAAGAAAAAAATCTTATCAAACAAAATAAGAGGCTGCTTTAAGACTCTGTCAATTGAATGCATTTCTGCACTACTGACCTGAACATTGGAATGAAATGTAATCAAATATCCTGATATGATGCTGGCACTAAAAAACAATCGGATGTTTTTTCCTCTGCGATTGTTTGAACTATCAAGGATTATAATCTATGATAAATTCTATATCCATTAAAAATCTTAGACCATTGATTTATGCCTTAATTCAGGTAGGCTAAGCTCTTCAAAATAAATGTTCCAAAATAGCACACACTGCAAATTGCGATTCTAACATAAAGCACATGTTAAAATGTTAGCATCTTTCCTGAAGATTTTGTAGTGTATTAATTGTTGGTCTCAGTAACATAGCTTATTAGTTTTGCATAATTTAAGTTTTAATTCATCATTTAATTTTCAATTACATAGCTTTTTTCTCAAGATGTGCTTTCTGCTTCAATGTTAGTCACTATCCATGGTATATACAAAACAATTCTATGTATTATATGACTTCTCCCTGATCTCAATGTGAAAGCGATCATAGCAGTTTATTCTCTATACATCTAACAGCCCTTTTAATTTAGCATTAATACATAAACAATGTAAGATCAGACACAATGCTTAAAAACTAAAGACCTGAATACAAAAGTACTATCAAATTATTTCCTCTAAAAAGAATTCTTTCAGACTTTGGTTAGCAATAATGCAGCTTTTGGGGGGTAGGGGCAGGGAACATTGTACTCCATATTCAAAGCTAATTTGTATTTTATTTTCCTATGAAAACTATGGGGACCCATACTGGTGTGTTTGCCAAAGGATGCACAGTGTCCTCACAGGAGCAGAGAAGGATGCATGACGTCGCCCACCGAATAGAAAACAAAAAGCGAAAGAGGCTGAAGGAGGATTCAAGAAGGTGATGAGGGAACTGCCAACTTCCATGTCAGCTTATGAGTGTGGACGGAGGTCCAATTAAAATCCTGAAGTTATTATCAGAGTAAGTGCCCTACTGCAAAGCGATCCACTTAAGTTTCCTCTGAAGACAAAACTTCCGAGCTGCGGCCATTAACCGCGCGAGCTGTCTCATCAGCAGATCCGTTAGCAAATTTTCAAGCATATTTTAATAAACTTTTTGTTGGTTATTATTTTGCTCAATATAATTTTTAAACTGTGCCTTTATTTGTTTTTTATGTGCTATATGGCCTCAATATGATGAAATTAGAAAAGAATGTTGATAAAGGAAAACACAAAAAGAGTCTGTGAAGAATGCCTGTAATATCCTGCGCTGCCTCCAAATTACCTTGAGACCAGGTAAAAGTTCCACTGTACCAGGAAAAGGAGCACTCGGGACATACGTGCTTCCACATTATTTACTACCATATCACAAACCTCTCACCTACCTGACAGTTTTGACAGATTAAAGGCATACACACACACAACGCATACACCACATGCGCACATTTCCCGACTATTTATCTGTTTGCCTTCTCCTTGGAAACAAAATTGCCAAGAAAAGTTCCATGGAGGCCTTTTAAGATCAGTGGTTTCATAGTTACAAGAGAAGCAATAATACAGTAACTGCTCAAAATAAGAGAGATTTGCATGCACTTATTTCCATTCTTTTCCACATCAGCTGTAACACCCATAACACCATCATCCAGAAGGAAAACTGACTACATTCAAGAGGTGTCCTCTGGAGGACAGCATCTTTCATGTTCTAAATTATGCTTCTGTTCATTGCTTGAATTTATGTGATCATGTTCTTGAGAAGAATAAAAAAAAGTAATTTTTAGACTAAGGGATTAATTAAAAGACTTGCCAAAGTAAAGGGCCAGCAGAACTGACTCTCTGGGATCCATGTGTTCTCCTGGGGCCCCTGTTTTCTGCTCACCATGCACAGTTCATGCCCTCCAACCATATTCTTCAGCCTGTAGATACCCCAAAAAAAAAAAAAAAAAATTCACAGTATTTCTTAACCAGAGTCTTCATAGGGACTGAAACTTTTAACACACTTCATCCATCCTGCAAAGCACTCTACAAAGAAACAAGGAAGTATTGATCTAGCAGGGAGTTACTATGTAACACCAAATAACCTCAGTGAAAACTTAAAAATGCAGAAATTTGAACTGGAAGACAACTATCCTATCCAGATAAGAATAATATCACACTGCATTTACACACTATTTACACATGAACAGATTATCATACACATTTGGAAAGTAAGTCAGCAAACTAGATATTAAAAATAATCATTCTCATTTCACAAACTAGGAAGCCACCTGCCAGCTGAAGAGAAGAACATGACTGTGAGCACAAAATCATGTGGAAGAAAGGGGAAAAATTATTATGTTCTTGAGAAAGCTAGGAGGAACCTTATAAGTATATATGACTAAATAAATATTGATCTCGTTCCAAGTCAGACATTATTTCCACCACTTGGGATTCTAAGGTTAAACCTTGGCAAACAAATTGGGATACGGTAAGCAGAAAAAGAAAGACATCAAGGGCTATTAAAAATATATATTAAAAAGAGGAGCTTGGGGTTTGAAAAATGATCTAGAACAAGGATGCTTAGAAGAATAGAGAGGCAAAAAGTACAAAAACTGTGTTTTAGTAGATACACTGTAGCCAGGACACCATGGCTATATTTTTAGCACTTGCCCCAATAGTTCACACGTTTGTATCCCGAATACCAAAAACAGGGAACAGAACTTTCATCCACCAAGAATTCATGAGAGACTGCTACCAAACAAAAGGCAAACAGATGTTACGCAAAAAGCTAACTGCTGCAGTACATATTAATATCTGAATTTTTTTCTAAGTCTGTCATATCTCCTGTCCCAGGACAATCCATATACAAAAATCAATCTGATATATACAGCAAACAAAGAGAATCAACAATAGCTCACGATGGCACCTAACTATGACCCAGATTTCTATAGCTTCTCTGAGAAAGAGTAAAAGTGAAACTCAAAGGAAAATTAGACTTACTTATATTTATTGTAGATGAGAAACCAAATTCCCATGGTTTCCGTACCTATCTCAGTTCCATCTTCTGTAAAATTAAACTAATAGTAATGGGTTCATCAATGTCATGAGTTACTTATCACATATACAGTGGCATCATACAGAAGTACTGTGTAACTCTGTCTTAAAATATTTGCTTTTGGTTATCAAATAAAAATTCAAATTAAAACAGGCTCAAAAATCACAAAGTAAACAGTTAAGTTTCCAATCACAATGGAGTAACTGGAGCCCACTGTAAACAACAACAACAACAAAAATTAGACAAAACTTAGGAAACAACTATTTTCTAAAATTGGACAATGGACAGAATAGAATTATGAGCCCAGAGAAAAGAAAGTGAGAACTGAAATATCTTTGAACTTATACCAAGAGGCAACTTTAAGACCACAGAACAGGGACTCAAAAACAGATCAAAATGTGACTGAGTACTCAAAGTATATAAATGATTACCAATTGGTAATCAATCACCAATCACCTGCTGCTGCTGCTAAGTCGCTTCAGTCGTATCCAACTCTGTGCGACCCCAGAGACGCCCCTCCTACCAGGCTCCCCAGTCCCTGGGACTCTCCAGGCAAGAACCCTGGAGTGGGTTGCCATTTCCTTCTCCAATGCATGAAAGTGAAAAGCGAAAGTGAAGTCGTTCAGTCGTGTCCAGCTCTTAGCAACCCCATGGACTGCAGCCCACCAGGCTCCCCAGTCCATGGGATTTTCTAGGCCAGAGTACTGGAGTGGGGTGCCATTGCCTTCTCCCACCAATCACCTGAGAGTAGGACAAAATATTAATGAAATGCTCTTAAGATAAGTGGGACAATGCCCAGATTTCAGAAGTCATTTTGTCCTACAAATATTACTGTGACTTTATCTCACATCCCATTTATTCAACTGCCAAAAAAATAAATAAAAATTACAAATACATCAAGTCACAGGGATATACTTTCCTTACCATTCTTTCTGATTTTCAAAATCATAACATATAATCAAATAGCCAACTGGCTAAGAAGTCATACTTTAAATTTATTGGCAAAAATCATGAACATTAAATAAAACTGTTTGTGCTGGAAAACATCCTCCTAAAGTGTCTTCTCTTTTTATTACTAATGAGATGAGTAGTGCTGACTGTTTTAGTACTATTTTCCTTAAGATCTCAAGATATCATGGAGTTAATTCCATTTCCTAACCTTGTTCACTTGATACCTGTTGCTGTAAAAAGCATTATTCAGGTACTGGTCCTTTATTAAAGGTCTGTGGCACCTAAAATTTCCATAAAAGGAGACAGGCAAATAATTTAACAAGAAAACTATCTATGCCATTAAACATAGGGAAACAATTTTTTTTTCATTTTAGCATAATTAATCAGAATTTCTATTGACAAATATTGATCCAAGATAATACCACAAGTGTCAGACAATCAAACAGCTTGTTTTTCAGAGGTAAACTAGGGAGCATATCCTGAAGCCAGGCTCGGGCTCTGGCAGAACATCCTTCTGGAGCGCGTTTCCACATCTCACTCTGCTGCGCTCACAGCTTGGTGCCCGGGGTCCTCTCACTGACATCTGGATGAAGCTCCCACCATGGCAGCAGCCCACCTGGGCCCACTTACGCCTGAACCTGTCCTGCCCTATCTCTCAAGCCCCCAGCTGTTATCTGCCATCACAACCTGCAAATACCACATCTCTGAAAAACTAAAGAATATTCAGGTCAGAACTGCTTCATGATCTCTGCTTCCTCTGTAAGATACTTTCCTTTTGACATGAGCAACTTCAGCTCCTGAGGCAAGCCAGTGAGTGGGAAGGAAATCCTGGAAGTGGAAGCGTTTAACTCCCTGTAATCATTCCATAAATGACAACTCACATGACAAGACTGGCAACCATGCTATGAAATTTGTAGAACATCATAACACAACCCCCAACAAACACAAAATGTTGAGCTCACAAGGCATTAATAGCAGAGTCAAGAGTCAAAACCATAAGCAATCACTTACCTAGTCTGACTTTCAGAGGCTGCATCCACAAGGCAAGGGACGAGATGAAGTTCCCACAACTCTTTGCAAGTTCACAATAAAAACACTACACTATGAAATGCTGGTGTAGTACAGTTTACAAAAGACCGCCAGAATTGATACATAATGGGCCATAGGTCAAATGACACCTATTTCTACATAACAGCAATTAATGAGTGGGAATTTAAAACATTTACATGCCATTTACAATCAGGACCACAAAAATGAAATCAGTCAGTTATCAGTTCAGTCGCTCACTCATGTCCGAGCTTTTGCCACTCCATGAATCACAGCACGCCAGGCCTCCCTGTCCATCACCAACTCCCAGAGTCTACCCAAACCCATGTCCATCGAGTCAGTGATGCCACTGAGCCATCTCATCCTCTGTCGTCCCCTTCTCCTCCTGGCCCCAGTCCTTCCCAGCATTAGGGTTTTTCCAAAGAGTCAGCACTTTGCATGAGGTAGCCAAAGTACTGGAGTTTCAGCTTCATCATCAGTCCTTCTAATGAACACCCAGGACTGATCTCCTTTAAGGATGGACTAGTTGGATCTTCTTGTAGTCCAAGGGACTCTCAAGAGTCTTCCCCAACATCACAGTTCAAAAGCATCAATTCTTTGGCACTCAGCTTTCTTAACCGTCCAACTCTCACATCCATATGTGACCACTGGAAAAACCATAGTCTTGACTAGATGGACCTTTGTTGACAAAGTAATGTCGCTGCTTTTGAATATGCTATCTAGGTTGGTCGTAACTTTCCTTCCAAGGAGTAAGCCTCTTTTAATTTTATGGCTGCACTCACCATCTGCAGTGATTTTGGAGCCCCCAAAAATAAAGTCTGACACTGTTTCCCCATCTATTTCCCATGAAGTGATGGGACCAGATGCCATAATCTTCATTTTCTGAATGTTGAGCTTTAAGCCAACTTTTTCACTCTCCTCCTTCACTTTCATCAAGAGGCTTTTAGTTCCTCTTCACTTTCTGCCATAAGGGTTGTGTCATCTGAATATCGGAGGTTATTGATATTTCTCCCTGCAATCTTGATTCTAGCTTGTGCATCTTCCAGCCCAGCATTTCTCATAATATACTCTGCATAGAAGTTAAATAAGCAGGGTGACAATATATAGCCTTGACGTACTCCTCTTCCTATTTGGAACCAGTCTGTTGTTCCATGTCCAGTTCTAACTGTTGCTTCCTGACCTGCATATAGGTTTCTCAAGAGACAGGTCAGATGGCCTGATATTCCCATCTCTTTAAGAATTTTCCACAGTTTTTTGTAATCTACACAGTCAAAGGCTTTGGCATAGTCAATAAAGCAGAAATAGATGTTTTTCTGGAACTCTCTTGCTTTTTCCATGATCCAGTGGATGTTGGCAATTTGATCGCTGTGATGGACCACACAGAAGCCTGGCCGAGAGGAGCTATCCCACTCCTGAGGGCAGGGGCAGCGGCTGAGAGGAGCTACCCAAAGCTGAGGTCAGGGCAATGGCCTAGAGGAGCAACCCCAAGTTCAAGGAGCGGCGGCTGTTCGGGCACAGGAAGGCCAAGAGGAGCTACTCCACGTTCAAGGTCAGGAGGGGCCACAGTGAGGAGATATCCCTTGTCCAAGGTAAGGAGCAGTGGCTGTGCTTTGCTGGAGCAGCCATGAAAAATGAAAATATTCTACATAAATCTAACAAAGTAGGTGTGAGATCTGTAAATTACAAAACATTGATAAAAGAAAGGAAAGGCATAAATAAATGAAAAGATAAAGTGCATTCATGGGTTGGAAGATTCAATATTGTTAAGATGTCATTTCTTGGGGAAATTCCCTGGCAGTGCAGTGGTTCAGACTCTGCCTTCCAATGCAGCAAGTGCGGGACTGATCATGGTCAGGGAACTAAGATCCCAGATATGTCATGGCCAAAAAACCAAAACAGAAAACAGAACAATACTGTAACAAAGTCAATAAAGAGGTTAAAAATAGTCTACATCAAAAAGAAAATTTTCAAAAAAGCCAGTTCTTTCTAAATTACTGGCTCAATGCAAAAATAACTGAACATCTATATACAAAAAGAACTCCATGTTTCATAAAATACTTTTTAAATTAATTTATTCATTTTACTTTATAATATTGTATTGGTTTTGCCATATACTGACATGAATCTACTATGGGTGTACATGCATTCCCCATCCTGAACCCCCCTCCCACCTCCCTCGCTATCCCATCCCTCTGGGTCATCCCAGGGTACCAGCCCTGAGCACCCTGTATCATGCATCAAACCTGGACTGGCGATTCATTTCACATATGATATTTTACATGTTTCAATGCCATTCTCCCATACCCTCCCGACCTTGCCCTCTCCTGCAGTCCAAAAGACTGTTCAATACATCTGTGTCTCTTTTGCTGTCTTGCATACAGGGTGACCATTACCTTCTTTCTAAATTCCATATATACGTGTTCAGTTCAGTTCAGTTCAGTCGCTCAGTCATGTCCGACTCTTAGCGACCTCATGAATTGCAGCACACCAGGCCCCCTGTCCATCACCAACTCCCGGAGTTCACTCAGACTCACATCTATCAAGCCAGTGATGCCATCCAGCCATCTCATCCTCTGTTGTCCCCTTCTCCTCCTGCCCCCAATCCCTCCCAGCATCAGAGTCTTTTCCAATGAGTCAACTTTTCACATGAGGTGGCCAAAGTACTGGAGTTTCAGCTTTAGCATCATTCCTTCCAAAGAAATCTCAGGGCTGATCTCATTCAGAATGGACTGGTTGGATCTCTTTGCAGTCCAAGGGACTAGTATACTGTATTAGAGGAGAGTGAAAAAGTTGGCTTAAAGCTCAACATTCAGAAAACTAAGATCATGGCATCCAGTCCCATCACTTCATGGCAAATAGATGGAGAAATAGCGGAAACAGTGTCAGACTTTATTTTGGGGGGCTCCAAAATCACTGCAGATGGTGACTGCAGCCATGAAATTAAAAGAGGCTTACTCCTTGGAAGGAAAGTTATGACCAACCTAGATAGCATATTCAAAAGCAGAGACATTACTTTGTCAACAAAGTCCGTCTAGTCAAGACTATGGTTTTTCCAGTGGGTCATGTATGGATGTGACAGTTGGACTGTGAAGAAAGCTGAGCACTGGAACTGACGCTTTTGAACTGTGGTGTTGGAGAAGACTCTTCAGAGTCCCATGTTGGAAAACAGTTCAGCAGTTTCTTATAAAATTAAATACATCCCATGTGACTTCACAATCCCATCCCTCCCTAGACATTTACAAGATTAAGGTTTTCTTCATAATCTCCAAAAACTGTAAACAACCCAAATATCCTTCACCATGGGAATGTATAAGCAAACTGATCCATCCACACCACGGCAGACAACTCAGAAATAAGTCATGAACTACGGCTGCCCATGACAGCATGAATGATTTTCAAATGTGCAGCAACAGGACTTCGCAACCTCACCACTACAGACATTTGGGGCCAGATACATCCTAGCTGCGGGAGGCATGCTTACAGTCCAGATCCCTGTAAGATGCTCAGCAGCACCACTCACCTCTACCTGCCACATGCCAGTAGAAGCTCCACCATGATCCCTCAAGCTCTGTCCAGTTGTGTCATCCAAAGTCTCCGGACTTTGCCAAATGTCCCCTGTGGAGCAAACACCCCCATCACACTGAGGGAAAGAAGCCAGACTCAAAAGGTTTGTTTAAAGATATGAGTCTCTGGGCAAAACTCCAGTGGCACACAAGGGGTCAGTGGTTTTCAGAGGCTGGTGCTGAGGTGAGACTGACCACAAGAAGCATGGGAGAACTTCCAGGAAGTGCCCTAGATCCCGATCGTGTGGGTGGTCACATGACTACATTAAAGTTTGTCAATCTTCACAGAGTTGCACACAAACTCAGCAAATAATTACTAAGTAACATAAATCAGATCTTACTCTAAATGAATAAAGAGAAAAGTATACGGATTATTAAAATTAGAATTTTATTAGCTGGAAAAATATTTCCAACTCTGAAATCAACTTTGAAGATTAATGTGAATGAAAACTGCTATATATTTTTTTATATATATATATAAATGCTTAGCTTAAAAGATGAATAAACAAAATGCATGATGAAAACAATATAACAAAAGACAAAACAAATAGATTACATAACTGATCCAACAGTAGGCTCTTTTTATTTACACTGTATTACTTTCTGTATTCTTCTGTATTCCAAGAGATGTGATGAAACAATACAAGAATGTGTCTTAAAATACTAACAATTAAATATTAAGTTATATATTAAATATTCTAAAATTGAAAACTTACAGATGATTTCATCTTAGGATATGGATCTAAAATTTTTTAACTATCAGAAATATATGATAAACACTTTAATAGAAAAACTAATTATTTTTAAGTTCTTATTTCCACATACTAATAAAGTTGACAACACAAATCATATTTTGTTACTCAGTTTTTTCAGGGAGGAATGATAAAAATGTTCTGAAGTTAGACTACAGTGATGACTTCACAATCTAGAAGTACACTAGAAACTACCAAATTTTTAAACTCTAATAAGGCTAATGTTATGTTATATTAATTGAATTCCAATAAAGCTGTGTAAAAGTACCACACTTATTATTCATCAGCACTGACAAGAAGAGGAAGCTTTGACATCCAGGTGAACTTGAGTTGGGAGTAGAGGCAGATAGTGATTAAATCACAAACATTTTATAAGAGAAATGACAGATGTTTCCATATTGCTGGAAGATGATGAGGAATTTTTACTTCTGTCCACTTAGACAATCTAGGTATCTGTCCAAGATAATGACTCTGACTATCTACCTCAGCCCTTCCCAATCCCTCCTTTGATTCACTCGATCACATTCTGATCTGCTCCCCACCTCATTATCAAAGTCACTGTTAAGATATAAGAAATCTACCTTGAAGATGAAATATTTCCATTTCCACTTATTAATCACCTGGACATACATCAGAGCCAGAGAGATATTCTGAACTTTGCATATCATATTAGATGATGTACCTATATTTGCCATTTATTTACTGTATAGTCTTTTGACTAGCTAGTATTAAATTCTGCTCTGTAATATATAACTGAGAAGAAATCTTCTAATGGGCCTGTTTTCAAGGGCAATCACCCCTTTATAGAGGACAATGGCCTGAAGGAGCATAACTGTGACTAAACTTGAAGGGTAAAGAGGAAGAGAAGCCATTCAAAATTCTGTAGTCCACAGAGAAAGAAATGTTTTTTAAAAGATTATTTTTTATGATCTTTTAAGAAAAATTTATTAAAGAATTTATGAAAGAGCAGGTCAGTTATATTATCTTTCTAAATTAATTTGTTTAAAAGCCTGATCAAGTATTCTATAATTATTATAAAAGGATTAATTAACAGAAGAAAGAATAAGATATCTATGCACTATAAATATAAGGTAAAAAAATCATTTTCCATGGCATTTTTGAATCCATATGATGATCGGTGGGTCATAACATTAGTACTTTCCTTTGAAAACCTTATAATTACTAATCTTTTTAATTTTTAAACTGAGTATTGACTTAGTAATAAATGAGTCTAAGTTAAATCCCAAATCTGAAATAGTCTGAGTTATACTGACCATTAGCAGTAAGTTACAAAGAGACGTATAGATATTACATTAATAGTGGCTTGAATTATCTATCTGTTTAATGCCTCATATAATGTCACAATTTTTCATAAGGTAAAAACACATATAACACTACTTCTACCTGATTTCGAAAACTATTAACGGATAATACGAGGAATCTCTTTTCTTTAGATGTTTCCCTTTATACACAGCCTTTCTCTGGTGACCCTCCGCTCCTTGCACACCAGCCAGCCCCCCTCCACCCCACCCACCTCCTCGCCCTGCACTCCCTCTTCGACCCTGCACACAGCACCGTTCCATACGCTATATGCGTTAATATGTTATCCTCTTTATTGCCTGTATGTCCCAGTGGATCGTCAACTCTGTAAGAGTTTTATCTCTTTTGTTCACTATTGAATTCTCAGCAACCCCAAGAGTACTAGCACCTCAACATGCAATCATTATTTGTTAAATACAATATTTTACACATTTACATACTACATAATATATAATACGTAAAATTCCCACTTTCTTAACACTGACATTGCAGATCAGAACATTAAAATGTTGAATACACATTCAACCTATCTTCCAAAATATACTTTATCTTGGAGCTCCTCTTTCACTAAACATCTGTAAGAATGGGACGACAGCAGCTGTAGAAACAACAGTTTGTATTCCTTGCAGCAGAGGTTGGTAACTAGATGGTGTCCAGATCTAACTCCATGCTAACTTTCTTAACTTTTCAAGTAATAAAGAGTCATCACAAATTTTTAAATAAAAAAGAGATAGAATCAGTTATGGGTTGACATCCTGCAATAATACAGTTAATAGACTTGGTGGGGCGAGAATGAAGGAAAAGACAGGAAGCAACTACAAGAGGCCAGGAAAGGACAGTTGAGACCTGAGCTCAGGCAAAGAGAAGGTCAGTTGTGATGCAGAGTTCACAGAGAACACATGTAGACAGGACCTCATATTGGAGGTGACAGAGCACTAGCAGTCACAAGGCTTCACAAAGCTTCCGCCTGGAGCGAGCAGGCCACACACTGGTATAAACTGGGAAGCCCAGAAGACAAAGCTTTGAGAGCATATCATACTGGTTTGGGTTTACACAGTCACTTGGAGGAGATCAAAGAATATTAAGAATCCACCTGCAATGCAAGAGACCCAGGTTTGATCCCTGAGTTGGGAAGATCCTGTGGAGAAGGAAATGGCAACCGACTCCAGTATTCTTGCCTGGGAAATCCCATGAACAGAGGAATCTGGAGGGCTACAGTCCATAGAGATGAAAAGAGTCGGAGACGACTGAGTGCCTAACACTTTATATTTACTTTTATTGGATCTATACTGCCCAGAATGTTTAGGGATGTAACAGTGAAAGGGACACCAAAGTGAGTAGTCTAAAACATGCCAAAATGTAACAATGCAAAGGACGACCCAGAGCAGTCCCACCATGATAAGAAGGCTCGGTCATGGTACCGTGCATGTATCTATACAGGACCTAGTGGACTAAAACATTTTAAATGGATTTTTATTTATTAAGTGCCTAATAGGTACCACGCATGCTTCACTAAGTTTTTGGAAACCAGAGAACAAACATCTCTACCTTAAGAAGAGCTAGCTAACAAAACATAATAAACAATACCATACATAAATGATATAGAAGTTTAAACACAATTGGTGCTATGGAGGAAGCAGAACAGAAGGGAAACAAGAGCACTCAGAAGAGGATGGGCTGAGGTACTAAATATGCTGTTCTGGGCAGAAAGCACAACGGAGGAGAGGAGTCAGCCCACAGTCACACATAGGAAGAGGAGTCCAGGGAGTGTGAACAGGGAGAGACCTGAGGAGTCGGCCCATGGTCACACACAGGAAGAGCAGTCTAGGGAGTGTGAACGGGGAGAGACCTGAGGAGTCGGCCCGCGGTCACACACAGGAAGAACAGTCCAGGGAGTGTGAACAGGGAGAGACCTGAGGAGTCGGCCTGCGGTCACACACAGGAAGAGCGGTCCAGGGAGTGTGAACAGGGAGAGCCTGGAGGAGTCAGCCCGCGGTCACACACAGGAAGAGCGGTCCAGGGAGTGTGAACAGGGAGAACCTGGAGGAGTCGGCCCACTCAGGACACAACTGAAGCCAGTGGTGTGGCTGCAGCAGAGTGAGGTGGCTGAGAGGAGACGTGGCCAAATAGGCAGAGGTGACCCGGATCACAGAGAGCCCTGGAAAGCCCTGGGAGGAGGGCTTCGGCTGTTAGTCAGCATGATAAACGGGATACGACACAAGGTGCTGAGCAGCGCAGAGATTCAGCCTGTGTGAGGTTTCAAAGTATCTGGATGCCACAGTGCTGAGAACAGATCACAGAAGAGAGCCAGGGACCTGTGAGAGGCCCCACAGTGACCTGGAGAATGACTGTGACCATGCTGGGCCAGGGATCCACTACAGAGACTGAATATACTCTGAGGGTAGAGCTGGTCACATCATGGGGTTTTCTGAATACCCACAAATAAGACTTATCGAGTCTGAATTCCTCCCACTAAAGCCATGATGTCAGAATACATTACAGTCCATATTCCTTGAAAAAAACAACAGACAGTTTTACCAACAATAATAATCTTTCTACTAGCATTATAGCTGTGACTTTTTATATTATAAATGTCTAGTTTGAAGGGGAAAAGAAGAACAGCTAAAGAAAACACTCTACAGCTATGGCAAGTTTATTTTACAATGAAAAGTGTATGATTGGTGCCATAATGTCTCCATATTAAAAACAAAACAATGAATATGTTTAAAGTGGTTAGTTTTCTTCAACATTCCAATTAAATGAACTGACCAAGGAAATGTACATTTATAGGCAAGCTTATATGCTCCAAAGGCCATAAAGATGACAAGAGTCCTGTTGAGTCCTGATATGCTGGTGGGAGATTTCTAAGGAAGTTTCAAAAGATAAAATTATTAGATAATTAAAGTTGGAGCTCACTCTAAGGCAACTCATTAAACAAAGCAGCAGATCTGATCACCCACAGAAGCTCCCTGTATACTTAGTTACTCCTTAGTCTCCATGAACTGTGCTTAACCCACTCAAACTGTTTGTTATTTTTCAAACATAATGCAAAAAGGATTCCGTTTGCAAGAAAATATTCAAGTTTACAACATGGAGATTCTCAAGAAGACTCTCCTTAGAGAACAAAACTCTTTCTCTGCTTTAAGAGTTCTAAAAATTGAAAGTTAAAAAAATAAATAAACTTTAAAAATTGAAAGCAACTGAGTTGTTTCAGAATACTGGATAGTAGATATAAAATCAGTAAAATTTATCCAGAGCATTTTAATATTAAGTATCCCTCTTTTTAGAAATAAATGTTTTAAGAATCAATAAGACAGTAGTAAAAGTTATTTAATTTTTGAAATTTAACCTCAGAAATTAAATACATAGAGACAGAATGCTTTATCTTAAGGTTCTTTATAAAATACAAATTACAAAAGTATATACCAATTTTCCAAGATCTTAGGGAAAGAATTGTTACTCTAGAAAAAAAGAGCCCTCAATTTTCCCTTTGGGAAAACTTAGAAAACCTCTGAAAACATCTACAAAACTCCTCATGTACTATTAAGATGGGAGGCTCAAAAATAATTATTTAGCATCTTTTATAATCTAGATTGTAAAGAAATTTGTTAAAAGCAGGAGACAAGTTTTGAACAAACCAGTGTATGATATCACAGAAAACATTACAGCACTAATCACCAGGGTTCTATGATTTCCACTACAAAAATATCAAAGCAAAATAGCTGTCAAAGACATAAATTAAATCAATTTCAAATTGAACAGAAAATTATTTCCTATTTTCCAAAGGCGCTGATTTGGAGTGATCTTAAACCTCTGGAAAAGAATTCCTCAATTTTCAAAAATTCTGAAGCCTAATTACAAGTAATTATAGCTTTTCATTTTCAACATGATGAAATAATTTGATTCTTTTTACAAGAGGTCTGGTTTAGCTCAAAATAGACAAGTGCTTCTGCACTGAGTTAGTATACAAAGACAATAAAGATCATTCTCAATAGAAAATCAGGGCTACATGTTGGCCATAAATCATAAATGCTGTATTCAAGCAAAAAAACAGTTTATATGTTCTACAAACGTAACTCATTCATTCACACAAGGGAGACAAAGCAAACAGCCCACTGTCAGACTTGGCTTTAAAATAAGAACAGGAAAAGAGAGAAGAAAAAGCTTCATAGTTATCTCAAAATTCAGATATAAGTGTTCTCTGGAGGAATAAAAAAAAAAATCATCAAAGAAACCAAACACAAACCACCACACAGGAAATGATAGCTAATGTTGGTTTTAAATGTGTAATACCAGATCTAACAGTTAGCCATTCCAGAAAAATCCTATTTCTCTGAAAAAGAAATGGAATTCAGGTTTTGATTTCATTTACCCTTTTATAGTTTTTTTAAAATTAGGAATATCTTGTATAAACCATACAAGATATTCCTAATTACAAAAAAATTATAAAACAGTAAATGAAACCAAAACCTGAAATTTCTGACAACAATAAATACTTTCACCCTTCAAAATTTGCAATGCTGCACATTTCTCCACCTTTTGCTTTATAAAGGGCCTGCTGCTGATGACTCACATTTCCAGTGATTTGTTACACGCTATTAGAACAAAAGCTCCATAAAACGGCTTTCTACCCTGACCTTACACACCTGGTTACAATTACATCTTCAGAAAGCAAACCAGTAGTTTAGCAAGGACACACTAACAAAAGCTAACCAATCAACAAGCAGAAACCGATAGCAGAGCCCACCCACTCAAAAATCTGAAAAAGAACACACCATATTTCTTACAAACACTAGTGCATGTGCGCACACAAACGCACATAAATGCGCACACACACACACACACACACACACACACACACACACACACACACACACACACAGGCATCAGCACAGCATAGTGTCAGAGCACAGATCACCCAGTTGTAAAATGCTGCCATCAACATGAAAGTTTACTAGGCCAACACACAAGAGATTTGTCTAGTAAATGCCATCAGGAACAAGACTAACATTTTTTAAAACAGTAAGCCAAAAAAAGTGGGGACTTTCAATAGAAAAACAGTTCAGTCCTTGTAATATTTAGGTTCACTATATTGTAGAGTTCTTATAATACATCAGTTCAGAAAACCATCTTGGCTAGAGTCCAGGTAGAATCATAATAACCCAATTCTCAGTTGCAGTAAGTTTTGACAAAAAAGAAAAAGAAACAAAAGGAGGCTTTGATCATTTCTAGTTATCAGCTACTTTTATTCTGAGAACTCCTAAAGCACCTTACAAAACCATATTAGAATAGAAACATCAAACCAGGTAATTCCAGAGCTATGTGATCACACTAAAAAGGAAAAAGTGATCCATTTATACCATTTAGAAAAAGAATGATGCAGAGACACTATCTTAAAGCTAACGTAAGACCCCATGTCACAAGAATGCAGTAACAAAAAGAAGAACCACCTTACACCCTATTCTAATGATCCACAGAAGACTCATCAGTCCCCTCATTTCTGATCAAACTTCTCAAACCAAACATCTGGGTCAACTGGCCCTTTGGTAGTAGTTACTTGCTTTGTGTAAAGCTAAGTGTAACATCTAAGCATCTTTAATACACTTGACTCTGTCTCCAACAGAGAAGGCAACAGCACCCCCACTCCAGTACTCTTGCCTGGAAAATCCCATGGACGGAGGAGCCTGGTGGCCTGCAGACCATGGGGTCACTAAGAGTCAGACATGACTGAGAGACTTCACTTTCACTTTTCACTTTCATGAACTGGAGAAGGAAATGGCAACCCACTCCAGTGTTCTTGCCTGGAGAATCCCAGGGATGGGGGAGCCTGGTGGGCTGCCGTCTATGGGGTCGCACAGAGTCAGACACGACTGAAGCTAGTTAGCAGCAGCAGCAGCAGCAGCTATCTCCAAACAATCAAGGATATCCATCAATTAAAGTGTATTTTTCAGTTTATTCCCCCTTCCATCTTTTGCCATAAAACATTAGTGTCGCCACCCCTGACATAACAAACCTGGGAGAAATATTTTCAGAACAGAAATCACAGTGTGAATAATGAGGGGTGCATTTCCTCTTGTGGTGAGAGTGGCAATATAAGAAGTTCAAATACTGTCGCCAATGAGACAATTATGTGTGGTTCTTTAAAGAAGGTCATTCTACATCCTTGGAATATATTTAATTTACCTCCTTTTGAATGTTTGTGTTTTTAGTTAACGATATGGCTCTGAAGTGTTAAGACTGTCATTAGCTGATTACTATCTCATTTTTTTAAGCCAACATTTTAAAATGGGAAATTTCAAAACATTTCAGATACACGGCAGTGATATTTCTCACCATGGAAAGTGGTAATTCCTGTTTGACCACGAAAAGATTCTATTTAGGATGGGAATCTTGAGAGAATATTAAGCCATTCCAATAATAATATCCCATTCACAGTTCCTCAGAATGTAATAATGAAAGTGTGTGTGTGTGTGTGTGTGTGTGGTGTGTGTGTGTGTGCAATCACTCAGTCATGTTCAACTCTTTGCAACCCCCTGGACTGTAGCCCAATAGGCTCCTCTGTCCATGGAATTTTCCAGGTAAGAATACTGGAGTGGGTTGCCATTTCTATTCTAGGGGATCTTTCCGACCCAGGATTGAACCCTCGTCTCCTGCACTACAGGCACATTCTTTACCACTGAGCCATCGGGAAGTCCCCAGTAATGAAAGATAACACAATCAATAGTAAGAGAAATGGCACCTATGTGGATCAGATCACATCTAAAATACCTGGCTGATGTGGGAAAAACACTGGCAAAGAATCAACAAACCCCTGTTGGGAGAATTAAAGCATAAAGGGAACAAAGGAACACGTTAGGGAAAGAGCCACTGAGAGGGTGAGAAAACCTAGAAAAGAGACAAGGCTCAGGCTAGAATGAGTGATAACTGTCTTCTAGTGTTTAAAGAGCTACCCTCACGGAAGATGCATGATGCTTGCTTTGTGTTATCCTTAAGTGTCCATACCAAAAGACACCTGACAGGGAGATGCAAAGAAGCAAAGTTCCATGAGAAAAATTTTGTGAAAAATAACAACATAATGGAATGGACTGCCTTAAGAGGCAGTGAGTGAATTCCAGATCTAGCAGAAAGCCAAATTTCAGAATATTGAAGGGAGACTGGGGAACACTTTCATTCCCTAAAACAAAGAGAGTTAATGTCCTCAAGGTGGGGGGATGATACTTGAAAGGCTGCAGATACAAAAATATACATGGTTCCTGCAGAGACCATGTGGGAAGGGAGTGAGAATAACCAAGGAAATAGATACATAAAGTACTCTTGAGGTAAATGATTACAGGAAGAAAACTAAGAAAACACAACTGAATCTATACCACAGCATCAACAAAGAGCCAGCCATGGCAAGACCTGAGCAAAGCGCAGTAGAGGAGAAAAAGGACTAAGTACAAAGACAGCCCCGGCCTCAGGCTTGGCAAGTTCAAAGCCAACCTGGTTAGTGAGTAACTGGTGAAGAGGACAGCGGTGGAGAGGAGGTCTTTGGGGGAGCAAAGAAAGGACTCTGCTTGAACCACATCAGCTCTGAGATGCCTTCAGAACATCCCAGTGGGCATTTTAAATAAGCAATAAAATGTACAAGAATCGTGTGCAAAGGAAAACTTCAGGCTAGCCATATAAACTTGGGAGAACAGGCACAGAGCTGGTTTAAAGACCAAAATACTAAAGAGTATCATTGAACAAGAACATCTGGATCTGAGGATGGCAGGCCAACTGCCTCCTGAAATGGTCTTCCAGGACACAGCGCCCACCTTCACACACAGCTGCCCTCACACCACAGCTGCCCCAGTGTGGTGGGGCCGTGGGGACCACAACGCCCATGATTACTAACTGGCCCCCACCAGACAGGCAGGCTCGATTCCCAAGCTAAGCATGGAGCAGGCCAACGTTGCAAGTCAGGGATAGGGTACGTGAGGAGCAGAAAGTGAGACAATAAACAAAACAAAACAAACCAGGAGACTGCGGTGTCAAAGAAGCCGACAAAAGGTATTTAGTGGACAATGGATGAATAGTGATGGGAATAGCCAACTCATTGGAAAAGACCCTGATGCTGGCAAAGACTGAAGGCAGGAAGAGAAGGGGACAACAGAGGATGAGATGGCTGGATGGCATCACCGACTCAATGGACACGAGTTTGAGCAAGCTCCGGGAGATAGTGGAGGACAGGGAAGCCTGGTGTGCTGCAGTCCAGGGAGTCACAAAGAGTCAGACACGACTGAGCAACTGAACAACAGTGAATACTGCCCACCGAGTTTGACAGCACAGCGACAATCGATAATGCACTAAGCAGAGTTTCACCTCTCAGGGAAGACACCAAGCCAAGCAGCAAGACCCGAACACCACTTTCTTGTTTGTTTTACGAAACTTTATAACCTTGCCCTGACTCAGCAGAATCATAACAGGACTCAATAACTGGGGTTCCTCAGAAGCCTGAGAGCAAACTAGCTCCCAGTGGATGCACAGGGGGACCTGACTATTAGCATATGCCACGGTGTAAACACTCCCAATATCAAGCTACCATAAGTATACCAAGTAAGTCATAAAATGCCTGAATATCTAACATCCAGTTCTCACTGGCCAATGCAAACTCTGGCACACCACTATCTCGGAGAAGTGGACCTAAACAAGAATACATCAAGAAGTGGTGAGACTGTGAAGACAGCTCTTACTAAAGGGTTAAAACAGACGTCTGAGATTCCCAGAAATACAATAGTTCCTTGAATCCTCAATCAAGAGAGGCAAAGCACTAAAGCCTGAAATAATTGTAGTCTATATCCTATTTAGTTCTTCATTAATTCCATGTGTTGCAGAGATTTCAGCTTCCACGAGGACCGCTTACACCTTTAAAATTATAGGTACACGTTTCCTAGAATACATTAATAGCTTCCTTAAATGGTAGGTCAGAGGGCCGCGCTGGTGATGTAAATATTTGGAACCAAGTGTTCTAACTCACAGTTTACCTATGTATGCTATTATAAAACTTTAGGTAAATAACAATGAATCATGGACACAAAGGTGAACGTAAAATGCAAGGATATTTAAATTACAGTGAAACAGATCTTTTTAGCTCTCAGAATTTTCACACAATAGCTTTACCATCTGAGCCACCAGGTAAGCCCCACAGGAAAGCAAACCCTCTCTAGTAAATGTCTACTGACTCTGTATGATCTCAGGGAAATGCATGGGTGATCTGAATGTGAACAATTCACTGCCTTGGTAAGCTGTATGCTTACCTAGGAGTAAGCCTAGGAGCTCCTAGTCCCCGCAGCCTGTCAACACGCCACCTTAAGGGCAAAGGATTTTGTGGGTGTGCAACAAACCACCTTACGAAACATGGGCATCACTGGATCAAGGCTCCTGCTACTACTGTGGATCATCTGGGTAGACTCGAGGTCCTTAAAAGCAAAAGGGAGGAAAAGGAAGGTCAGAGTCTGAAAGAGCTGGAGATGCTACTCTGCTGGCTTTGAAAACAGAGAAGGAGCAGCCAAGGAACGTGAGCAGCTTCTTGAAGCAGGAAAAGGCAAAGAAATGGATTAATAGAAGGCTTGGAAAATGAAAGTGTTAGTCCTCAGTTGTGTCCAACTGTTTGCGACCCCGTGGACTGTAGCCCGCCATGCTCCTCCATCCCTGGGATTCTCAAGACAAGATACTGGAGTGAGTTGCCATACCCTCCTCCAGGGGATCTTCCCAACCCAGGGATCAAACCCATGTCTCCTATAGCTGCTGCACTGCAAGTGGATTCTTCACCACCGAGCCACCAGGGAAGCCTAACAGGGTTCTAGAAGGAACCAACTCTACTGACAGCTTGATCTCATCCTCAGGAGCCTGATTGGAATTCTGCCTCCAGAAGGCTGAGACAGTAAACACATGCCGTGAGGCCATGAGGTCTGGGACGACTTGCTTCAGCAGCGACAAAAGCTCATCTCCCATCCCTGGCCAGCTCCTCGCAGCTCCAGGAAAGGCCCAAGCCTGCCGAGGGCTCCACGTGGGAACACCTGAGAGAACTGCATGGCCCGGGGGAGTATCACCTCCACCCTTTCTTTTCTCCTGCTTATAGTCTGAGCTGAAGGACATAGAACCTAAGCATCTCCTGAATTAAAGGACCTTAAAACCCTATGTTTGCACCTCAGAAAATTCAGACCTACATCATCTTTTTAGATTTCAAATTATTTTTTGTTAACATTTTATGTCATTCCTTTCTCCCCTTCAGGAGGGTTTTGTAAGTTCTACTCTATCCAGCCGAACCTGGGAGGAGGCAATGCAGAGCTGGGACTCGCCCGGGTCTCAGCCGGCACCTCAAGGAGACGAGCACACGCCATGGGCAAGGCCCACGCTACACGCAGAGCCAGAGAACCCGCAAAGCAGGTGGCCGGAGGCCACCAGGTCCCATGCGGTCACTCGCTCACTACTCGTGAGGCCTTGGTAAGGATCAGGCAGGTCCTGGAAGTTTTTACTGGTCTTTTGGCTTGGACTACCCCCAAAGCAGAGGCTGAGAAAGTAGCTTCTCTGCAAACAATTTTGTTGGGAAGTAAGAGCGAAGGATAAAAGAGGGAAAGCCCTCCACAGGCTAACGCCTGAGAAGGCAGCTGCGGGAGCAAAGAGTCTTTACCTGGTCCGCTCCCGAGCACCAAGGCCCAGCTCTGCAGCGAAGCTTCAACCGAGGCACTTGGGCAAAGCTCACCAAAGCCTGAGAAGCTGGGGGCCGCAGGTCAAGTAAAACGTGAGACTGGGCCACGTGGAGAAGAGCGCAACAGGCTTCTGAGCAGTGGTGTCTGCCTTCCTGATGGGAAAGGATGTCACCTGCCTGAATCGACAGCGTAGGAGGGGGAGGTAAAGAGGGCAATCGGACGGTGAACACTCAGCTCCTTCTGCCAGGGCAGCTCCAGTGCTGAGAGGGCTTCCACTGTGGCTGAAACAACCCTGGGAAGAAAGGGCAGTGGAACTAGGGCAACAAGCCCACATCGGAGCAAAGGTTTTTTCATACCCCAAGCACACAGAACGTTTAGAACTAAAGTGAACAAGTAAATGAAATGTGCTGAACCAACACAGGTCCATCTTCATTCTATGAAATGGGCAATTTTTCAAGATCTGATTCTTCAGCAAAGTACTGAAGAAGAAATCATCTGAACATTGGAACAGAAAAGGCGACTCCACGTCCACGGCGGGGGCGCCGAAAGGGTGGGGAGAAAGGTATTAACAAAGTTTAACGATTCAGGGTTTACAGATCACAGCTTCTATCTCTAAGGTTAAGTCCCATTTGTGAACTCTAAACCTACAGTAAGTGATGGGGACTTAAACTGAGGTAACTAAGCACCAGCTGACTAAAAACAAGGAGGCTACATTTGGAGTGAGAAGAATGTCTGAATAAATCAGAGGCCACCTGGGGAATCTGGACCAACGAATATGAATTTATTAACCAATTCCAAGCACTGGCTTTATGCACCAAACTTCAGAGGCTGTGAGACCTAACTCTGATCAACAGGACAATTCATTAAAGTTAAAACTCCTGGAAAATGGAAACTATTCCTTTTTATAGTTCTGATGACTCAATCAGCTATAAAAAATAGGAACAAAGAAAATAAGGAATAAGACAAGCATTTTGATAAACCCACACCTCTACAGATTTCTCAAAGTTAAGTAAATGGTGAAAATAGTATGTTCTATGTAAAAACAATGTTTCTTCACAGGTTAAAGCACTTAAAACATGGTTTAATATTATCAGTAACAAAGTGACTTCCTAAAATTAACAATGGCACCTTTAAACAATTTCTCAAAACTCTGTAGGAAACTCAATCATGTTCAACTACATAGCATTCTGCATTCTCAGTGTACTTAAGCTATTACTATAGAACAGAAAAGAGTCTGAGATGAGGTAATTATGAGCTTCACAATCAGAGAGTTGAATCCAGAAGGTCTAACCACATACACACAACCTAAGTCTCAGCTTCCATTTTTGTAACTTAGATAGTAATGCCTGCCGTATGCAGCTGTAAGGATTAAACACAATCACATGTTAAGCATGAGTGCACTATGGGACACTGACAGTGCCCAATAAAGCTGACGGCTGTTGCTATTGCTACTGTAAGCTGTGCATCATGAAAAGCACTGTGAAGCTGAAGCTCCAATACTTTGGCAACCGATGGGAAGAGCTGACTCACTGGAAAAGACCCTGAAGCTGAAAAAGATTGAAGACAAAAGGAGAAGACGGGGCAGAGGATGAGATGGTTATATAGCATCACTGACTCAACGGACTCAAATCTGAGCAAACTCTGGGGAGATAGTGAAGGACTGGGAAGCCTGGGGTGCTGCAGTTCATGAGGTTGCAAAGAGTCGGACATGACTTAGCGACTGAACAACATACACCTGGAAATCAGTTGGCTGGCTACGAGTTTCACTTAGCCATTAAAGCTAGATGTACTGCAGAGAACTGGAGGGATAATTAAAATTGGTGAGATATTAATGTAATTCACAAAAGAAAGATGTTTTAGTTTCTTCAGGAAAGCATCGACATAGTAAAAGCAATGGTCTGAATAAACACCAACAACAGGGACACCAGCTAGACCAAAGGCAAAGGGGCCACATGCAAAGGCCAGCAAGCAGACACACAGCAAGAGATGAGATGCGGGCAGGAGCCGGACTCAGGCGGCGCAGAAGCGGTGAGAGCGTGAGCCCCCGAAGCTTGCATGGGAATGGACGAAAGGGGAGGGGGCGACCGACGGAGATGACAAGGCTGGGAAAGACGTCATGCGCCACCTCCGAGCCTGAGACGGGGCAGCCTCTTAGTAAGAGGACAGGAACACCAGCAGGGACGAGACACAGGCTAGGGGGCATCGGGGGAAGGAAAGGTGACATTCCCCAATACCAGCCCTCTGTAAGGCCATTTTCTCAGTTAATTAACTCTTGTTTTTCAAATATCAATTACTCGATTTGAAAATTCATTTTTTAAAAGTACTTCACATGTGTAGAAGTTTTGGTATATGAAAATGGTCTTTCTTTTCAGAGACTGTGGTGATAACTGATATCTGTCATTTGACAGATATTCACTGGCTCAATCAACTGGCCCTGTGACAATTTAAGAGGGGTGCGTGGGAGGGAGGTTTAAGAAGGGGACACGTGTATGAAAATGACAGTGTTCGTCTCATCTGACTCTGCAACCACCCCCAGGACTGTAGCCCGCCAGGCTTCTCTGTCCATGGGATTCTCCAGGCAAGCATACTGGAGTGGGTAGTCATTCCCTTCTCCAGAAGATCTTCCGGACCCAGGGATCAAACCTGGGTCTCCTGCTTGGCAGGCAGATTCCTCACTGACTGAGCTAACCAGGGAAATCTGAGGGAGGGAACGTATGTATACTCAGGGCTGATTCACTCTGTTGTACAGCAGAAACCAACACAACATTGAAAAGCAATTATCCTCCAATTAAAAATGAATTTAAAAGAATGTTATTCATTGGACAAACACATTTTGTAACCTGACACAGGTCAGTAAGTGAAAGTGAAAGTTGCTCAGTCCAGTCCCTGGGTTAGGAAGGGAACAGCCACCCACTCCAGTATTCTAGCCTGGAGAACTCCAAAGAGTCAGTCGCAAAGAGTCAGACACAACTGACTTTCACACAGATCAGAAAACTTGTATTATGTGTCTGTACGATTCCCAGGTCTCTGAGTGGCGGGACTTGGCTGACTTGTGCATGTCGTGTTGACAGATTGCAATCCAGACGCTGTACAAACATCCCAGTCTCTGATGCTTTGTGATTCAACGTCCTTATTGATAGAACATCCTGCTGTGATGAACCGCGGACACCTTGAGTCTAAGTTCCAGCGTCCTCCCTACTCAAGAGACACTCTTCCTCATGGTTACCAGTGACCAGGGCTCGAGAAAGCAGTGATGCTGTGCCTGCCTCTCCCCTCTGCCTGATCCCCTAGATCTCCTCCAGGACGCTTCAACTGACCACATGAAGTGACGTCGCCCCTCTTCCTAACACCTTTCGTGGTGTGCTCTCTCATCAGCCAGAGTGCCTACAACATCCTAAAGACTGACTGAACTACTGTGGTATTATCTGAACAGGGCAAAATACAGCAGATTTTATAATTTCTGAAGTATTACCCTAAATGCTTAATTTGTAACCAGCTAAATCTCCCAGTTGACCATTACACAGGCGCTGTGCCAAGCCAGAACTCACAGTCCATTCTTACATAAGCTGATTTTTTTTTCAATGTAAATATAGAAATTTACATTTAATCTTTTCTCTGTTCTATCCCCCAAACGTTTCTAAATGATTAAAATCATTACGGTCATCCATAATGATGAGTTTTTGATCTAAGCCTCCTGGGTGTCTGTCATCAAAAAATTTGATCAGTTTTTAAGTTTTGGGTTTTTTTTTAATGTGGACCTTTTTTTTTAACTCTCTACTGAATTGTTACAGTACTGTTTTATGTTTTGGCATTTTTGGCATTTTTGGCTATGTCATGTAGCATACAGGATCTCAGCTTCCCAACCAGGGATCCAACCTGCACCCCTGCATTGGAGGACACGTTCTTAACCACAGGACTGCCAGGGAAGTCTTAGGTTTGACACCTTTACTCTAGATGTTGCTAAAATTTCTACTTTAAAAAAAAAAAAAAGAGGAACCACTAATTTGGACAACTTCCAATGTAAAATCATTATTTAGTTTTAGATGTGATACATATAAATAAAAGCTACTTAGTGACAAGCATCTAAAATGCAATTTTGTAACTACAGTGCCACTGTGATATGAAGAACCCCATTTATTACAGTTTACATAAAACAAGATTGGTTTTTAGAGGTGTGAATAGATATTTTCAGGGATACAGGTGGTATCGGAAAAATGCTCTCCCCAACTGCACGCTTCTACCTATGCATCTCACTACCTGTGTGTGTGCAGAGCTCTGCCTTCCACAAACAACCCGAGCACGGAGACGCACAGAAATGCAGCTGCAATTCACCTGGCAGTTTGATGTCTGTACTCGCACATGACAACACATTGATTTTACTTCTCCCTCCATGCAGACATCTATGTAAAGAAATCCATTAGGCAGACAGTTCTCATCTCTATTGACTGACAGAGTGACAATTGAATACTTTTCACCTTCCAAAGTGACTGACAGTTAGACACTTAAACAAGCCTTCAAGTTGCAATAATAGTATGAAACACTTTCAATTATCTGAATCAAACAAATCCATGATCCTACTGGTTGAATGCATTTTTCTGTCTGCTGCTATGCCTGGCTTGGTTTACACTACTGTTTGGATAATTTTTGTGCCTATTACAAGAATGTTTTTCTCCAAGAGTAAACTCGTTTTATAAGTGATGATTTATTTTTAAAATGTTAGAGGTTCCCATAAACATTTAAAACATGGGTAAATATACAGCCTAGCCCAAACCTACTTATTTCTCCTTATGCTTATGAACTTTTCCAAACCAAATGTTGCACTTCAAAAGCATTTTGTTATTAGTCAGTTCTTGCATTATAATGTCCATTAACCCATGAAGAGTCCATGAATGGAGCATAATGATAACAGGCTGATTAAAATGCAAACATCACTGATTATACTTAATCTACTTATTTTATGTTCCTAATCTTACGGATCTTAGCACTCCTCTAGAAAGATGGGGTAAAAATTAACAGGTCCAAAGCCCTTTTCAGTTACAATTGAAATGTGTATATTCATTAGCAAAAAACAATCATATGTGAGAAGCGTGCAGCATATGGATAAGGTTGTGTATAACTGCAAGGACTAAAGGGCCTAATATTTTGCTGTATCCCAGTCAACCACGCCAGAAAACAAACTCATCCTCATATTTAAATGCAGACACTGAGTATGGACACGCAAGTCGGATCAAAGTGGCTCTAAGATTCTACACGACCATGCAGACAGAAATAAAACAGGCTGAGGATCCCACAGAATCACCTCGTAAAAATATAATCATTAACGAGGGGCTGGACTCTCAAATTAAACAGCTCCATCAAAAATGGCAGAAGCACTGTAAGAGCCAAATTTAGTGTGAGGAGTAAAAGGTCTAAAAAAATCAAACATTTTTGTACACTGTCCCTAAATTTTTGGCCTAGTAACAACGACATATAGCAACTAAGTAGCTTTGAATACTTAGTAAACTCCTTTCTTCTCTGAAATAGTTTTTATTTTGTTTGTAAATAGAGAGAACTGACAAACTTGAAAATAGTCATATCTTTCAATTTATTCTCACTTATCAAAATTTTAAAAATGAACCTAAAACTTGAGCTTTTGGAAAATGCAGATAACATGGGAATGTGGAAACACCTAGTTAGAATATAAACAGATATAGCTCAGTTAGTGAATACAAAAATGATCTTTCTCATTAAAATCACATTTGGTATTTCCACTTGCCATTTCTACTATAATATGAAGATGAAACAATGGCTTTTTTAAATGCCTAGTTTGTGGTCAAACATAAAAAGAAATAATAGCTGATTTTATATTAAGGGCCCTGGCCTTTCTTCTCAAAGTCAGGTTACTAAGCTTACAGCCTTTTAGAAGTCAATACTATTTGAAGGTGCCAATACAGAATTTACTGTGTGCACAGCATAAAATGACTCTATGAGAAGAGCCCGGCTGTTGCAGGCTATACAGCAAATTGATTTTCTGGAAAGGAATGCTGCCTGTATTTAACCTAACAGTGTAACCCTGTTGTACTACATGGAAAGGGATCATGCATATTGATTTCTTTATTACAATTCTTCTTGTGATCAGTAAACATTCACAAAACACTCTTGTTTTCAAAGAAAATTGTTTGGTAAAAAATTCACTAAGTAGACACTAGGTTTTTACAAGAATTCTACGCCATCTACTTTTAACAAATAATAGCAGGAGACAGTTTATTTCTTGACTTGTTGTCACCTTTCCTCAGCCTCTTAAAATAATGTATACTACTGGTAAACCTGCATGAGGTATCTGCTCCATCATTATGGTAATTATGAGAAAATGAAGTTCTTTAAACTGGTTTTATTGTTTTAAAACTTCAAATTAAAATAGGTGAAGAAAGATTCATTGCCCTTTCAACATAACTTCTTAAAATAATTTTTCCCAGTGTGTCTATAATCTGCTCTAATAATACTTTAGGAGTCACTGTTTGCTATTTCTAAAATAACACATGGAAACTTATGCTGGGTTGGTGTCTATCCACAGTGATAAACTTAAAACATAATAGTAATGTACCATGAATTTTATATTGCTTTCTTTGGAGACAATTAAACTTATAAGTCTCTTAATGTGTAGTTTCTAGAATCGATGTAAGCAATTAAAAAACTGCAACAAAAATGTTTTGTGGGGCATAATTACTATAAGGTCACTAGATATTATTTGGAGTCAGTTTAGCTTATCACATTACGACATGACAGGACGTGAGGCAAAAATTATAAATTCCTTCCCTAAATCTGTCCTTTTCTGATCTAGATGGATGAAGAATAATTAACTCTTAATTATTCAGATGACTTCAAGGCAGTTTTAGGATTCAGTAAAGATTGCAGTCATTTTAACCAAGGAAAGCAGTCTCCCATCATTTATCAAATCGTGCAACTTGACCAATGATGAATAAAAAAATCTATGTTTACCCACAGCCCTAACTGCTACCTTAGAGGTTGTTAAGCAACAAATTTCCTTTAAACTCTACCATATGCAAATCATCAGACACAATTTGCATTTTAAAGTATTTAACTCTACATATTTATTGGATTTTGAGGCCATGCTGATCATTGATTTATGTGCTTCTGGCAATCATATTTCCATATTTGTATGATTCTGATGACAGTAATAATTCAAATATGCAGAAAGTTGTTCTTTGAACAATATCTTTAATTACGTCCTCAAAGCATCATTGTTTTGCCTGGTATCCTGACAAAAAGGGTTTGAAATAAGAGATGGCATAATAATCCAAAATGCATAGAAATATATTTGTCATTTTCTGTATACTACCAAATGCACAGAAGTGACTTTTCACATTAACCAAGCCTTAACCTTAAAAAGGCTACAAAGCTCAGCAAACTTGTACCTAAATACTTTTATTAATACTGACACACTTTCATGACAAATTCAATCACAGTTCATAACATTTCTGTTCAAAATGCAAAACCTGCCCCATTTACTCTGCTGCTAACTCAAAAAGTTTTGCTGTCGTCATTTTTTTTTATTGAAGTCATCACAAATTATGTGCTTTCTTATGAAAGCCATCAAAAAAAAATATCATCATGAAAAGATTCACAAATGTTTTATCTGTTTCTCAAACACAACTATGAACCATAGCTCTGGAACCATTCTTAAGATAATATGATGACTTTACCATTCAATTATATAAATAAACCTCTTACAATAAATAGTCAGACATATACAAATGTAGCCATAAATTTTAGCTAAGTAAAACTAATGTTAACAGTCAGTTTCAAAATTAACTAAAAGGCAAAACACATCTTTTATTTCACAATTTTTTTCAATTCCATAAACAAACCTACATTTTATAGACATTTATTCTGTAATAACTAACATTCTACATGGTGTGTAATCAACTCTGCATATGTTAAGCATTTTCAATGGGTTTATTTTATAAAACACAAAAGAATTCTCAAGGATAAAATTAAAATCATTAAAATCCAATTTTTAAAAAGTAAAAATATTATGTATTATAAAAGCAGAAAAAAGACCCAAAACATACAAGTATTAAGTTCTCTAGCTATTTCAAAAGTCTGTGATCTTTAAGTACCCAGAGAATGTAAATTTAGGGAGAAAAATTATCATGCACTCAAATTTCTCCATTTGGATTATAAAAGATCTGAAATATATGTATAATATATTTTAACTGCACAACTTAAAGCACACATTTACATGGTGTTTTAATTTTCTACTAAAATTTACATTATTTTTAGATAAAGCTAAAATGTTTATGGATATTCAGATCAAGCTTAGTGACTCCCATAGTTGAATAAACATATACCTGCTTCAGTGACAACATTACAAGCAAGTCATCATGTAACATAAACCCAAGTCAGCCACTCCTAGAGTGAATTAGGAAGACACAATTCAGAAATATTGAGTCTCAGAGTCATTCTAATTAAAATAAAAGTAGGCTGAAATCACTTCTAGATAATTATTGTATGGCTATTTTATTACACTTCATTTCTAATAATCATATTGGACATTCTATACATCACAGTTTTTCTTTACATCGTTTTAAATTTAATTCAACATTATCTAGGTAGTAATACTTTTCTAAGAGTTCTTTACTCATTAAAACTGTAAAACCTTGTCATCCTCTAGGTATATAAATATAAATAACAGGAAAGATACATGTCATTTACTAAACAACTTAAAAACATAAAGACAAACTGCTGTTCATACTGTGGTCATATTCAGCTTCACTGGGAGGAAAGGTTACAGCAGTATTTTCAGTTCTACACACAAAGAAGAGAAAGGAAGGGAAAGGAAGGGAAGAAAGGGAAAGGGAAGGAAAGGGTAAGAAACGAAGGAAAAGAAGAGGCGGGAAGGGAGGTGGCGAGGGAGACCCAGGGCGAGATGGGGGAGGAAAGCGGGGAGGCAAGGGAGGAACTGCAGGGACACTCCTTGACTCCCCTAGTGGTCCAGCGAGAAACAGCACCGCGGCCTCCCCTGCAGCGGGTGGAGGGTGCTCCCAGAGCGGGGCAGGCCCGCTGCGGTGGGTGGCGAAGGCCAGCGGTGACAGACAATGCCGTCCGCGGGACGCCGGAGCCCAGAGCTCCGAGGTGGATACTCTGGAGCCCAGCAGCTCTCTCTCAGCTGTATGTCCGAACACACCCCACAGCAGAGACCAATGAGGCAGGTATAATGCACATACATTAATACCTGTGTGCAGCCAGCATCGCAGCTGCAGGGACCGTGGTTAATCAGGAGCGGGTTTACCGCCTCAGATCGCCAGCTCAAAGCCGCCCTCCTCTCCACTCCCTCACTCTTTTCTCCCCCACAAAAACGCAAATGGACAAATAGGAAATCGCACAGTGATTTATCTGCGTTATGCTATTAATGTGTTTTGAAGCAACAAATATGAGTCAGAAAAATCAGCAGTGAAACAGTGATACAAACTGGATTTTAAATCAAGCCAGTGCTCTTGTATGAACAACACACTATACAAAATTCTGTTACAATCTTTTTCATACAATTATACAAAAAAGATATGTTTTGAGAGATTACTCTCAATTTTACAGCTTTCACAGGCTTGAACTAGATTAAGAAAAGTCAGTTTTACACTGTGGAGAGTAACAAGTCAGGAAACAATGACTGCAAAAAACAAGAAGTCTATACGGGCACATTAAATAAACTAGTTCAAAACGAGCAAAATTATTGCGTATCAAGCAAAAAAAACACACTACGAACTCAATGTGAGGTAAATTTTGCACTAAAATAGTACATTCAAAACAAGTGCATCATTTCAGTCAAACTTCAGCATAACAAAAGGCAGTATAGAAAAACAACAGGTTTTATTAATAAAATTCAAATTATTACCAATCTAAAAGAGTATGTTAAATACCTTAAGGGGTAGGATTTAAAAATCTGCCTCTGATTATATAAATATCAAAATCTAGAAGCAGTATTCTTGGTAAATAATCTGCACATTGCTCAACAAGCTCGCTCCCTGGAGCCACAAGTCTCCCTAAGTCTCGGCTTCCCTTTCTGGGGTTCATTAAGGTGCAACCGGGACTCATTACTGTCTCTCTCTAGCCCTGTCTCTTAATTGCCCTCTAGGCACTACCCTTATAATCACTGAAGTGTTCTTAGCTCGGCCAGGTGCTCCCGGGGGCGTCTGATACATCTCCACGGTTTAGGAATCAAAGCACACAATCAGTATGTCCAGGTTCCAAACGCCAGGGGGACAGAACTAATATTGTTTGCATTATTAAAATCTGTGTTCCTTGATCCTTCTGTAAACTTATGATACACGGTCTCAAGATGGGGTCAAATGTCTTTTGCCCTTTTAAGGTCTTTATCAAATAAAAAATTGTGTATGTGTACAGATGTTTGAATGTATATGAACACTAACACATCCATAAAAATGAAATGCATACAAAAAAGAATCCCTCATATTTACATTAATGTTAAGTGTCTTGGGAAAATCAATTATTTTTAAGTGAAGTAACCTAACTGAAATTGTAAACTGTTAAGTCCCTTTGAATCACGAAGACTTATCTGAATATTACAACCATCCCTTAACAAAATGTGTGAATGAAATTTCTTTTAATTAGTTAAAATGGTGGCCCATTTCTTAATCGGCTTCTATTCAAATGATAAATATATATAAGCATCAATAAAAATATATAAAAATAATTCATTTATCTTTAAGGGAGAATGTAAAATTTATACATAAACTCTAAATGTGAAAAAAGAAATTCTCCTAGAACTTTGGCATTATTTTTATAATTTGTATAGCTGAGTAAAATATTTATTAATAATAGATTAAATAGTTGTAGCCCAGCCATATAAACTGGCAGTTGACTAAAAAAGGATCTAAAATTGCAGTCTCAGATTATCACATCAAACCTACACGTTTATGTATAAAATTAAAACAAAGGCTAAACCTTGAACTTCTTGGTTCAACCAATAACTGCAGGACATAAAATCACACTGGTATTATATCTGTGCACACACATATATACAACTCAAAGAAAAACAAATATTCATGGAGGGAAGACAGACAAATTACACAGTAGTCTTAAGGAAATAAGGGGGGAAGTCTAGTCTTCTTCACATTTGTGTTGTATTTGAAACCCTCTCCCCCACTCCCCCACCAATAAACTAGGATACAGCAGTTATATTTATGGATGAGGAGGATGAAAAGTCAATAATGACACTTATCACCTTGTGCTATGCTTACAAGTTATTTCTATATCCTAGTAGACAGATACACGTCCAAGAGTAATGCATATCCTAAGGATTTTATAAGCTAATAAATATTTTTCCAAATAGTAAGCTTGCAATTACATTATTAACTTGATTAAATTATATTTAAAATACATTGGTGTGGATCCAGATTAATAAAACATATTTTTAAAATAGATATATGTTTGTATTACATTTGAAGTAATACTTAGCGAAAGCCAGTAATTATACAACACAAGTGATAAATGACTCAAGTGCTTCAATTGAGAAGCTAAGATAAATTTAAAAATAAATGATTGAATTGAGGGAAGCAATACTTATAGAATTTATCAGGAATCTTACCATAGTATCATTTTTTTTACATAATTCAATAATTACTAGTACTCCTCAAATAGAGAATTTTAAAAAGTAAATAATTTGTGCTTAAAGAAAATAGATAATGGTATTACTACATACTGCTCAAAGAGGAAAAAGTGAAAATATCACTTTTCAATCATTTAAAAAAGATGTTCTTTAAAAAAGTAACGAGGCTAAATGACTAAGCACATGAAATAAGAAAAATGTACAGGGCAACTCATTTATAGTAATTCAACCTTC
>CAKJTW010000139.1:1575000-1706832 GCA_917880005.1 Nanger dama
GATTAACTCTGCTGCTTAAACATGTAGCCATTATTTCCCTTGTAAAAAGACTGGTGGCTGAAAATAGTGAGAAGTTATAAACTAAAACTAAACAGAACACCAGCAGGATATAACAGGGACATTTCAATCCCAGAGTCAGGAGTCCTGGGTTCCTGTCTCTATTTGTGAAAAGTCACTTAAGCTCTTGACCCAAATTTCTTTATCTATTCACTAGATGGATTAGACCAGACCAAAGTGTAAATTCTGAAATCCTATGTTTTAAATAAATTTCAGTAGAGAATACTAAAACATCTTTTTAATATGTAAACACACTGCAATTTCTCAGACTAGTGCAAATTTAGGTTTGGAAGCACTAGCCACAATTTTAAAAAATCATACTTATTTGCTAATATGATCATGATAATTATCAGATGTGTTAACTATGTGAGACTATTTTCACTGATTTCATTTATGACATCACTTCTGAAACAGATAAGAAGGGAAGATCTTACACATAGCCAGATTCTATAGGAAGAATATTCTAGCTCCCCAAGAGCCACATGTAAAGCTGACAGTGTATTTATGATGCCGACTAACCCTTTATGGGTCCTTCAAAACAACCATCCTTTGGTCCAATTCAACATACTCCTATGGATCCTCAGCAGTAAACAGTACTTTTTAAAATTGAAGGGGAACAGCAAACCAAAATAATTTTCTAAAAATTCGTGTATCAAGAGAGTGGCATTAAACAATGCTTGGAACTGTTCTTCCTTGGCGCTCCAACACTTAGACAAGAAAGACGTTGTACTCATTCTTGGCAAAATGCTAAAATAAGTGGCAGCAAGGGGAAGAAAGGAACTCCGGGGAAGAGTGGAAACAAACAGTGGGTGTGGAGATGGAACCCACTGGAACAGAAACCATTTATGTGCTTGGAAATAAGAAAAGTACCTAAGAACTAGGGGCTTCCCGGGTGGCACTAGTGGTGAAGAACCCTCCTCCAATGCAGGAGACATAAGAGATCTTCCCAGGTTCAATCCCTGAGTTGGGAAGATCCCCTGGACGAGGCATGGCAACCCCCTCCAGTATTCTTGCCTGGAGAACCCCATGGACAGAGGAGCCTAGAGGGCTGCAGTCCATGACCCGCAAAGAATCGCACACAGCTGAAGCAACTGAGCACACACCCACCCAAGGACTAAGGAGTGGGAGAATAAAATCTATTACTCAACAGCGTATATGTGTGCTTTTTTTTTTGAATTGACGGTTTCCTGTCTAATACACACTGCCCAGCCAGATGAACTGTGTATGGAAACGCAATTCTAACAAGTGTTTTCAACGTTACCAGTTGCATGTGGACATCTGCAGTATGACCATGTAACTGTGTGTCCTTCTAATTAGTTGGAACTATATGCTGCATAAAGTTATATGGAACCAGTATTAACCTGTTTCCATTACAATTATCCACAATCAATAGCATTCCTAATTAAAATTGTGAACAATGAAATTCTCTGAAAAATAATTCCCCATGGCCGATACCCCATGCCCCTTGATTCTGAAGTAGTCATTCGCTGCCTACTGGGTTCTCTGCCTCTCCCTTTCACTGCCTATTTCACAGTCCAGGAAAGTAGGCAGACAGACAGACAAGGAAAAGAAAACGGGGATGGAAAGCAGAGGGAAAGGCCAGCACTCAGCACGGGGGCAGGGCGCGGCTCTGGGACTTGGCCCTGGCCACCTGTCCGCTGTCCTCTGCGATCCCCCTTCGGGCAAAGCTGGGGTCCTGGCAGCTCCTGAACCTGCCATGCCCCTGGCTGAGCATCCCCAAGGCCCTGCCTGGGACGCGCAGCCTCTGGCTCCTGGCTAGCCCCCCACTCACCTTCACAGCACTGCTACCTACCGGATGAGACATCTTCTGAATCAGCAACAAGATTCAGAAAAGACTGGGCCATTTCTCTGCTTGAGTTTTCTCCACCCATTTGTAGCAGCTATTGTTTTGATCTTTTCACCCTAAAAACTAACAGCACTGACACATGCTGATGATCCATAAATTTTAATACTTAAAAAAAAAAAATCCCCCACTTCACCCCATCTAGCCACTTAAACTCTAGGAATTTCTTGCAGTGTTCTTAATATCCCACAGTATTCCATACCTCACCACTTCTGCTCTTTCATTCTCACTAATAAAACATGTCCAGATTTGCCTTGTATATAGATACCCCTGCATCCTTCAAGACCCATCTAAGACCTGTGCTCTGAATGAAGCCTTTCCTGGCGCTCCCCAGCAGAGCCGGGCACCCCTCTGCTGTGGACCACCGTGCTCTGCTCTTACCTTTGCCTCCAAGTCTGTCTCCTACCTGGAGCACGTGGCCACAGGGCCCTTGCACCACCTGGGCCCACTGAAGAGGAAATGCTCAAGAACATGCCCCATAGGAAATGAACGGGCACTTCAGTCATGACTGTGCTTCCCTCCTATCTACACTTCCAAGGTCTCTCACTGAGTCTTGGACAAATCAAAGAGCAAAGCCCTGGGGAAAGCAAAGCACTTTCAGAAACGCGTGAACAGGAAGAAAGAGGGAGAGAACAGGCTAATAATAATAAAAAGAAAACACAGGACAAACAAAGAAGACGAGGGGAGCAGCTGCCCTCCTGTGTCTCACTCCCGGGAAATAATAAAGAATCCCCTGATTCCACAACAGGTTTTTAGAGTCACCATGGCACGTTTTAAAATAAAAATAAAGCAAAAATTACTTAAGTCACTGAGATAAGACTTTTTCACTGCAAAAGACCTGAGAGACAGAGGTCAATGTTTTCAACTATGACACCAACAAAGGACAATGTGTATTCTATTCCTATTTTCTTACGAGTTGATCTATACTTACTGCCTTGGAATAAATCTATGACCTGACTCTTTGAGGCAAAAGTGCAAGAAAACACTTATCACAAAAGAGGAGCACAGGACACGGTTTGACACAGAAGCTCTTGTCTCCCTGTGAGGAGACAGAGGACAGGGTTTCTTCCGCTTCTTCTCCATTATCCTAACCTTGCCCTCAACACTCTCCTGGGTTCACAAAACAGCTCACTGGAAAATCTCCTATAATCATATCTGAGAAAGAGTGTGATTTATTTTAATATAATTACTATGGTATCTCTTAGATTTTCAAAATAAAGGTGATTTCTTTAAAAAATATAAAATAACATCCATTCACTGTTTAAACGGTATTTCAAGGACTTCAGCATCAGAAAAATATACTAACCACTAGTATAAATGTGGTTATTCCTCCTTGACAGGGAGAGAGACAATAAGCACTACATGGGAATTTTAGATTTTTCAAACTAAAGGCACTGTATATCATTAAACAAAAAGCATTAAAGTATTATAGACATAAAACATGTGTCCCGTATAATAAGAGTACTTTAATGTTAATTTTGATTTTTACAATACTGAGAGATGCTACCCTTCATACTGTTACAAGCATAATGTGTGACACAATATAAAGCAAATCTTTTCTGTGTCTTTTTCTGTGTCTCTTTAACCAAAACAATCAGCCAAACGAAAAGCTTATTTTCTTTGGATACATCTGTAGATATGATGGCTGTAATTAATTGTTCAGCTAAAAATGCAATTCCATGGTGCTTTTAATGATTTAGGTATACACAGCTTTAGTTCTCAAAGCAGACTAAAAATAGTGATTTTAATTTATTCCTGCTGCCTACAATTACCCACAACCATGTATTTTTAAATATTTCCAGCCTATAAAAATTACTAATTTTTGCCACTTGTGTTTATCTGCATTTAGACTTTGATTTGGATAAATTAAGCTCTCAAGTGTTCCTTGCTTTATGAAACTCTGCATGTTGTACACTTCAACACAAATAAATGACTTGTACCATTAGAGGTTTAAATAATGTAATGTACTTCATGCTCAGCCTGAAGCTGGATTCCAATGAAGTTGCTAATGCACGTAATGATTAAGTGTAACTCAAATACTAACTGTGTTGTTGAAAACATGACAGGCAATAATTTGGTCTATTATATTCTGCCATTTAATTGCCTAGTACAGACATTCTCTGACACGCTATGAAGCAATGATTTACAATTATTCAAGCTGCAAAGGTCAGAAAGTGACATTATAATCATCTACATAGAGATCCCTTCTAATGCACAAAAACTAGGTAATGCCACACGCACAAAAAAAAAAAAAAAAAAAGAGTTTTACTGCATTAGTAACTTTCTATTTAAGGTTTCTTAAGCCAACTGAGAATAAACAGTTCATAAGCACATTAATATACAATCGAAAATGTCTAGAATCTTTCCATGAACCAGAGATGACAGATTCCGTAAATGCTCTTATTCCCTCCTGACTAGGTAAGTACTAATCAACTGTTTAACTCCATATGCAAGATTCAAGACTAGATACAGGGAACACAGTCAGAAAATTACATAATCCCTAAATCATGGATACTGAGGTCTTTGTGAATAATGGCATAAAAGTTAGGCTTCATCTCCCAGGTTTCCTGAAATCACAGGCCACTTGCTAATTTTCTAATAACTCTTTTTGTAGTAACTAGCAAGGGAAAACAAAAACCCAAGATGATCAATTTTACCCCTCTCATTCTAATGGAAAGACAATAAAATCTTCACTCTTTTAGGCATTATTTCTGTCATATTAACATGTTCAATTTGTAACCACTCATGCACAGTGAATCAACACATAAAGAACAACGAGGAAAAATAAAATTATTTAAAACAACTTTTAATATGAGAAAAGTGAAACAGAGAGAGACCAGAAAAAAAGAGAATGAATACGAGAATGTTAAAGTAAAACACAGTGCAAGCAATTTTTTAAAATAATGTTAAGTCTGAGAAAAGCAGAAAACAAAAGCGGCTAGGGGCTGGAAGGAAGCAAGTACAGTTATCACACACTAGAGAAAACAACCTAGGGAGAAAAAAATAAGTACAAATTAAAATTAGTAACTAAAACAACAGATATAACAAAAGCAAAGAAATAAAGAAAAGGTACAGCTAAAAGGAAGGAAACAGGGATCTACCATTACTACCACATAATTCACCTCTACCACTAAAAATACTTTTACTCTCAAGTCTACCATCTGTACAATGGGAGTAATAAACATGAAATGAACAAGCTCATGAAACTAGAATCAACAATGAAATGAATGTTAATTAAGTACACCTAAACCACAGCACTCCATAAATACTATTTATAATTGAGAGTATGATATATACACGTGTGTGTGTGTGTGTGTGTGTGTGTGTATAAACATGGAGAAAAAAGATTATCAAAATAAATTTAAATGAATGTAACAAAACATGGTTTCCATAATGATGTTCTTAAGCTACTGCGATTTTTAAGCTCTTGACTACTGAAAAATAACAAAGGTAAAGATCACGGACTTAGTAAGACTGTGTCTACCTATTTTTAAACATATGTTCCCAACAAAACTATTAACGTCTATGTAAGGTGCTTTCTATTATTTTTTACTTCTTCCCCCACTAAGCCCTATGTCCAACCTGGGGCACATTTTCATGTTAACTATCCATCATTTATAAAATTCACCTAAATTCTATAAAATTCCTCTTGAGGTCATGCTCAGAAGTAAGAAAAACATTAAGAAACTGTAATTCAAAAACTGCTCCCCTAAAAGTGAAAGTAGAGTAAAAGGCTTTTAAATGAGTTATCTATAACATGTTCTTAAAACAGGAAGTTCAGAGCAATACATTTTGAAACCTATACCCCGACATAAGCATGTAAACCATGGGTCAACAAAACTTAAATCCTGAGCTCTGAATCCTAGCCAGCATTAGAAATTAGACATCTCATACATTCAGCTTCTTCTGTCAAATAACTTAAATCCACGATAAGCTGTAGCTAAGATTTGCCGATGAAGGGGACAGAGATGTTAAAATTGAGCTTAAAAATTAAAGATCAGTTTAGGTTCAAACAGTGGAAATTAAAAGTTTAAAAGGAAGTCTTTATTAAAGGAGTAGCTAGTGCATAACCCTTAAATTAAGTCTTAGAAAAAAAATATATATATATATGAGATACATATTTGCTGAGCATCCAAAAGCTTCTTAAATAAAGATATAGAAAAATCACATAAACTGATACATTAATTCTCAGCTCAATTCAACAAAATGCACCATTTGTTGTTGTCATCAATTTCACCATAAAATATCAGGTTTTTTTCAAGAAGTTATTAAGGAAAAATAGTAAAACAATGTGAGTAATAATTTCACTGTAAAAATGTGCCTGCTCCACTGTTTTCATACATTATAACTCGATCAGAACTGTTTGAAAAATTTTCTTACAACTCAAACAGTGAAAGGATTATGAATAAAAATTTAAAAGACACTAAGATGCTAAATACTGAAGAAAAGAAAACATAGGGCAGGACCTTCTGTTTGTGACAAAATTAGAGAGTTAATGTTCCTGAAAGATCACTTCACCTTTGAAAGCATGATTTTTTAAAAGGTAAAATTGATAGCAATTAAAGCTAATGAAGAAATGCAGCATGAGCTGCTTATGTTCAGGAACGGATGGGCCCACCGAGCATTTCTAAGATTATTTAGCCATCAATGATAATGAATCGACATTGTCAGTGATGTGAATGTAACAGTGCTCCCTACTGCGACTAACCTGATAGCCACTTCTCATTCTGTTCATGTTTTTACTTCAATTTTTAACCTGCATACTGCTCTATCCCTTTGGAACACAAAAACACAGAACAGCCAATGGCACTTTGTCTTTAGCACTGAAGGGTATTTCACTCACTACTGTTCTGTGTCAACTACGCAGACTCAATAGGCATTCTTCAGTTTACTGAAATTCTTCAGAACTTTTAGCTTCACTGTAAAAATATCTACGTTGTACAAATTATTGTTATGTGACTTTTAAGTCAAATTTTATGTAAACAAATTATGAATTATTATTTCTTGGTCAAATAAAATTAAACAACTACTGTAATTCTAAGAGATACAGTTTGGGAATCTCAACTGCTTTTTCCACATGCACACATATACGTGTGGACCTCTATGACAGCAGCATAAAACTCAACATACCTACTGTACTTACAACTCTACTTGGGAATCACTGTATAAAGCACAGTGCAACACGTCAGTCATACACTGTGAGCAATGAGCTAAAGCGCTCATCGGTGTGCTCAAACCACACACCCAGAGCCAACCGGTCAGAGTTGTTTCCGACACCACGTGTGTTGGAAACTGCTCTCTGAAAGTCTCTCCTTCTCTTCCCAGGTCTTGGTAACACTAATATAAAAGGAATGGAATCAGGTTTCTAATGATACAGTACACAAAAACCGTTTACTTATTTCTCAGAAATGAAGAAGAAACTGATTTTTTTTTTTTTTGCCAACTTATAGCAAATCTTCACCAGAGCCTGGGCCTTCCTCCTTGCTGTAATTCACATGGTAAAAACAGAAATGAGATATCTTTTAAAATTCCAAGACCTGGAGCAATTAAAATGCACCATTTGGCACTCAACCCTTGCAGCTAAAATCAGTAGCAACAAAACTCATTCTCCCACTGATCTTCAGGGGCTTTAGGGCAAAGGTTCATCTTCATTTACTTTAGCTCCAAGTCACTGAACCATCAATTCTGCCAATGAATAAATCACAGACCATGGTTAATAAAACTGCTTGCAAAGTTATTTGTAAAACTATCTTAAGGGTCAAAAACGCAACTGCATCCTGGGATGAAATGTACCATCCATTAAAAAACAAAAGCTGTTTGTGACTTAAAAGGTATTTATATAGTAGTGCTAATCAGAAGAATCTTCCACTGAAAAAATAAACCTAATATAACGTGCACGTCGCATAATTTAATTGAATCTGAAGTGTTTTGTGAACCAACCATAAGAACTGCAGGTTTCTCAGGCTTCACATAAAGTGTTTTTATATGATGCACTTATTAATTCATTTCTCTAGCATAATAACATTAAAATATACTTATAATCAGAAGTAAGGTATTAAAAACCCAGCTCTGAATGTCCTATGATATACCATAGATGTCATGGCATTTTAAAGCCTTTTAAACATTTCTGCTAAATTAATTAGTATTAAGGCATCTCAGTGCTTCCTATTAAATGTAAGACATTTGAGTGACAATTAAACATTATGAATGATTCTTTAGAGGAAAGAGCCATTAACTAAAACAGGAAAACAAGTTTGAAACAAAGTGACACAAAAACATACTTTATACACCGGTTTTTTAAGCCTCAATAATCAGGTCTTTGAAATGAAATCTTTTTCTGCTTTTTTCCTTATAGAATATGTCCAATGGATCCAAAGAACCATTAATGCGATTAAAATTAGAGCAGTATAGGAAAAGAAAAAAAACATACACATACACTCCTAAAGCTATATTATATATTTTTTTATGTCTTTAAATGGAATTTACAGTTCTCTCTGGCAATGTGAATGAACATCCTATAATTTAGTCAATTTACAGATTACAGGTTCAAATTGACCTTGTAGCCCATAAAATTGCTCATCTTCAGCACAGGATTAGAAGTGGGAGAAGAATGTCATAACTGTGTTTAAGGAATTTACCATAACAATGGAAAGGAGGACACGCATGCATAATTCTAGCCACCCTTACTCATATCAGTTTTGAATCCTGAAACAATGGATATCCTGCACGTGCTTCCTGGTTCACCACGGTAGAGATGGTTTCAATTTACTCACCCACAGACGTGACACTTGTATTCCCTCATCCCAAGGTGCCTTTTGACATGGTTTCTGGCATCGCTAAGCTGAGCTGTTGCAAAATGGCATATCTTGCACTTGAATGGTTTTGATCCTAAGTAAATTTAACATAAAATATGATTTGAATTTGAATAATACATTGCTGATAATTTTAAAAGAGGCCTAGATCTTAAATCTTACTTATAGTCTAATTACAATTTTCTGTCCCCAAAATGGAACACTTGCATTCCTTTCTAACTTGAACAGACATGCATTTCATAATTATTCCATTAATAAGACTTTAAAATGTTTCAATGAGTATTTCTAACTTTCAACATTTCTAAAATTTAAAGTCAAAAGTGATACACTTGAGCAGTACTAAGTATTAACAGATAAGATGAGCTAAATAATTTCAAACATTTTCTTACAATTCACAAAAATAGCTTTTAAAGTCACTCAACATTTTAAATGGAACATTTTTAAAACATAAATGTTTATAGAGTAGCTGATACTTTTTAAAATATATTTATTATCAAATAAATTTCTCAGTGGCCACATCTTGATTCCCTCATTTTTTTGCAGCTTTGAATTTGTTCACATTAATAATAGTATTTCAGATTTTTTTCCTGACACTTACCCCAAATTATTCCCTATATTACGTTTAATACCATAAAGTATAAGAATATACAGTGGATAAGTTATTTGCTTTTATGATCATTTTAGAGCCAAAAATCTGTGATGATTCAGCAAATCAGAAGAACTGATATTCTGGCTATTACTGACTTCAAGAACAAGTATTTCAACAAAAAATTTCAATACAGCACCAACTTTTTTTATTTCATAAAGCAATAAGATTAATCTATACTCAAACATGAGGAGATAAAATTCAGAGTCCACAAACTTATTGTCAGTAATAGGTAGAGTCTACCTGGCATATAGGTACTAATAGATTATCAGTACCCACATTAACAAGAAGCAACACTCTTATAAAGTGTAACATGAATATACCATTTTCTAATTCTAACCTTTAAATCCTCAAATAAATCAAAATCATGTTTTTAAAAATCAGTTTAAAACTGTTACAATGTTTCCCAATTTTTCATAGCATATATAGTACCTACTTGGTGAAGTACCTCTAATACAGTCAGACAGAATGTGAAATATGTGGACTTTAATACACAAAAAGAGCTCAAATAAAAAAATGCAATAAATCATTTTTGATCAATGGAACTTGGTGCAATGCCCTTGGGAAAAGAAATCCTCCCAGAATACTTTGTTGAAACTGAAGCACTCAGTAAAAAATTTTAGAGTCTTAAATTTCAATTTAATTCCCAAAAGCTGACAAAAAAGTGAAGCATTTAATTTTAATCTTCTAACAGAAATAAAAAAGTCAACAGTACTAAGCACAGGCAGACAAGGTTGAATATTTCACAGTTCAATGACAATGAAGCCAGATCTCTTAATACTTCCATTTCTACTCTGAGAAGTAGATGTAAAATATATTTAGCACCTGAATGGTTATATCTAGTCAGCTTTATATGTTTAAATGTCAAAAGCAGGTTGAGACTGCAGCTTACAGCAATCCCATTCTATCAGTCACATTAGAAACCACAGTTTATTTAAATAATTCTGAAGAAACTAAGCCTATCACTACTTGGAAACATTTCATCTCGACAGGGAATTCTATAAAGGGGCTTGTGAAAGAATAGAGTGAGAAGAATCAATTACCTGCACTTTAAATTACACTGCATTTAAGGTAAGGTAATTAGGAAATTATTAATCAACAAGAACACCAGGCCTCTAAACAGAAAGTTAAAGCTCTCTCAACAGGTGTGTTACAATTTAGGTGAATGGGATCCAAAGTATCTTGTGATTCAGGCCCTCTAGTTCCCCCAGGAGTGCGGACACAGAACCGCGGGGCCTGCAATCTAAGGCACACGGCTCCCTGGGGCGGCTGCCGCTCCTTCGGAGCTTCAGCCATCACTGCGGTGCACTGACAACACCTACGTGAGTCACCTTGCTGACTGTTTCCAGGCAGAAATCACGGAGGCCCTGAGTCCTTTTTGTATCTTACACACAGAGGAGATGTACTAACATCTCCTTTCTGTGCCATGAAAATTCTAATACTGGAGACTAGAGGTCACATTTCCTGTACAAGAAAATAAGAAATGTCCCCACTTTTTTCCTAACTGATGGTGTTTCCATTTTTAAACTTGCCAGGCCCATCCCAACATGAATCCAGGCATAGTATTTATCAGGCAAAATTCGTAAAACCTCATATTTTTAAATTTGTCTTAGGGTTCCCTCGGGAAGACAATAAAAAATTTGCCTGCAATGCAAGAGACCTAGGTTCAACCCCTGGGTCGGGAAGATCTCCTGGGGAGAAAATGGCACTCAACTCTGGTATTCATGCCTGGAGAATCCCACGGACAGAGGAGCCTGGTAGACTGCAGTCCATGGGGTCGCAAAAAGTCAGACACAACTGAGGGACTAACACTTTCACTATCACACTTTAGGCATACTGAGATTGTTAGATACATATTTATTAGAAATAGTAAATCATTATTATTAAACCGTCCCATTCCTTGGCTTTTGGTTTGGCTTTATTTTTTTAATTTGGTCTGTGAGGTTTTCTGAAAGGGATAAATGAAGAGGGTCTCTAGCCTTCTGGCACGTTCTTACAGTTTTACCTAAAGAATCCAAAGACGTTAAGCCTCTCCTCAGGCCTGCACTGGCCTTCCTCAACTGCAGTCACGGTCAACCCCTATGCACATGCGGGTGTGACACTTGAAAAATCACAGGAAGACTAGGTCTGAGAGAGTCAAGGAAGATGGATTCAACTCATCACCTAAAGCTTCTCCACTCCACAACCTTCCCGACACTGAACACTTCACCTGCCCACCGCTTATTCTTTCATTCAACAAACACCACCGAGCGCCGGCGCCGCGCAGAGCCGGGGGTGAAGCCCTGAGCAGACCTGCGCCCGGCGCCGCCGAGAGTGGCTCAGAACAGACAGCCTTTGGGCCTGAGCTCCGGTGCGCAGAACTAAAGCCCACCGGCTCTCCCAATCGATCGCCGCTGAGAGGCCAAGGAGACACACACCAGCAAGCGCTCAGGAGGCTTTCCCCACAGTCCTTGATGACCAAAACTCATTTATTCCTTCTAGTGCTGCTTGTATTGTCTTAAGGGTGGGAAGAAAAGGTTACATAAAACATATAGTAAATCACAAAATATGAAAACAGCAATTGGAAGAATAAGCCCTCTTCCAGTCAGCCATTCATAACCACCCTTCAATGACTGTCTCATGATATAAGCAAAGAATCAGAGAGGCAATTCATGCGAAAATGCCTCGGGGTTGGGGGGGTGGATTAAAACCTGGAGTGCAACCTCCCAAAAAATGACTTGCAAAACTGAAATGTGGGCTGACACTGAGTACTCAGAAACACAGCTTTTTTGGTGCCTCAGAACACAAAAAAATGTTCCTGCCGATAAGCCCAACACCAGTTGTTAAAAAGTATGCTAACTTTTACTAAATGTTACAATCAATGATGTAACTTATATAAGTAGGGTTACTTTGTCACATATTGATAGTTACCTCACTTTCACATCCACATTAACTTGATTTTAAATGCAATTAATACATATAGTCAAGGAAGACTAATGGACTACATTCTGCACTTAACCTGGTGGACATTTTCAAATGGCACAAGTGACCAGTGCAAACCTATTTTGCATTGTAAACGACTAAATAAATCTTAATGGATTAAGAATGATCAGCTATCAACACACAAGGGAAATTAAGTGCTGAAATGCCTACATTGATTATTTTAAATTATTAGCCTTACTCTGTTCTTGAATTTGTATGCTTTTAGTGAGCTTTAACACATTTACAAGACTTATTGACTATAATTACAAGAGAATTCAAGTAATGGACACATCAATTATGAGCAACATGTCTTGACCAGACAGTTGCATAAAGAATTCTAAAAAGAGCTCCATTAGCATCTTCCTCTTACTTTTATTCAGTTTTATCTGCCTTAAGAGGGCATGCGAAGAAAGTACCTATTTTCTGCACATGTGAACGAGCCTAGTTTCTAAAAACCATATCATTTCAGGAACTGAGCAATAACACGATACCAGCAGAGATGATAATGATGCCAACAAATAACTGTATTTGAACTTACTCTCCAGCAGTGGTTCTACTGCCTGAGAAGAGCTGAGATCAAGAGTACAATGTGTATGTTTACCTAGATCAATCTTCTGCTGGTGGCCCTGTTACTTTTGTCAATGAAAAACTTTTATCTATCATTAATCACCCTCAACTATTAACAATGTTTCATACTCTTTTGTCTGCCTCCTTATAACCATGCACTAAGTTTCAAAAACTGCATGAATCTAAAGTATAGCTTTAATAATAAGCCATTATTTAAAAGTACAGTAAAATAAACCTTACAGTTTTAATGAAAATATGTTCATTGAAATGTGAATTTATTATTCAAATCCACTCATAAATTCAACCATGGAGACAGAACTTGTCTAAGCAGAGCACAATGATTTAGAAAAGCTGTCTATTTAAAATAAAGAATGTATGGCAGGTTTATAGAAACAGTGCAGTGAATTTTTACATAAATTTAGAATAGTGGCTTATGTATTTTCCACAAAAAAAGTTTCAAAAAGAAAATTTCTACCTAAAAATTAAACATTAAAATGGAACACTCCATGTGACAGCACAGAAACTAAATCAAGTGCTACCTCCATGAAAACCAAATTCCCAGGACATGTTAACTTTGAAAAGTGTTGACTAATTTTGATCTTTGAGAGCAGAATCCTGTTGCCCAGGAGTTACACTTTGGGATATAAACTATCTGGCAATGGATACACCTAAATCCCTAAAACTGTGAGGAAATATTAATACTTCATTCTTCAAAAGCCATTTAATAGGTCCTCTGAAACCCAAAGTGCCACTGAACAGACGTCCTAGAGAGTCAAACACTTACAGGACCTAGAGACAGCTGAAAAGCGGTGAGAGGCAGACATGCAGCAAAGGCATCAGAAGGACGAGGCTTTCTGGTCAAAGAAATCTGCCAAACAGCCTGCCTTTGGAATCACTAAGGCTGAGTTAATAACCTGGAGATATGTTGAGTGTCAGCCAAGAGCAGAGCCAGGGCCGGGGGCCGCCAGGCAGGGGGCCGTAAGGACTCCACGTTCAGGGGAACCCAGGACCCACCCGAGCTGCCCTGGCCCTGGTGGGTGAAGAGCTCGCGTGGGCCCACCTGTGTGCGTGCGAATGTGCGCCAGGAACGCCATCGAGTTGCTGCTGCGACACATCTTCCCGCAGTACTTGCACACGTTGCCCTGGTTCTCCTCCCTCTCGCGGTTGATCTGCTCGGTGTCCTCCACGATGTACTTGTTCACCTCTCGGAGCAGCTCCTCATGCTGCCCCTTGATGTGCAGGAACAAACTCTGCTCGGAGTCAAAGGGCTCCGTGCACTTCACGCACTTGGAAGGTGGCGCCGCCCTCGGGCAGCTCCTCCACGCTGGCCTGCTCGTTCCGCATGTGCCCGGCGCTGGCCAGGTGCTGGTGGAGGTTGCTCTCCGTGTAGAAGGACTTGCCGCACAGCAGACAGTGGAAGTGTTTCTCCTTCGTCGGGTGCTTCATGGCTATGTGCACGTTCAGGCCGCTCAGACCATCCGCCAAGAAGCCACAGTCGTCACAGCGAATCCGGGTGGACTCCGCAAAGGAACTACTGTCCGCTTTCTTCTTTTTCACACCTTGAGCACGGTCCTTCAAGGGCAGCTCACTCATCCTCACTCCGGCTGCCACAAGCCCCTCTTGAGACTGGTCAAAGAGTTCCCCATCTTCGGGGTTCTTGATCCTTATTATGGAAGAATCAAATCGGCCGAAATTGTACACAGCCTGCCCTTTATCATCAATACTGATTACAGTTTCATAAACATCACTGTTGTCAATGGTGCTGTCAGAAGCTGGACCATCCTCTTCCAAAATCACTTTGGTTTCATGCTGGGAATTCATCAGAATCTCCTTACTCTCCAGAATGGGGTCTTCCGGAACATCTTTCAAGTCCTCTGAACTCTGCATGCCTCCAGCTCTGTCCTGAACACTGCTCCCCGGGTTAAGCGGTTCTCCGGGGAGCTCTTAGCATGGCACTCTTGGCTGGATGCTCTCCATCTACAGCCCTGGGACACCCACGTTTGCCAAGGACTTTATCAGCTTTGTCTTCTGCGTTTCCTCCATCACTCTCGCCATGTGTGTTTGGACTACTGATGTCATTCAACATACTGTGCCTTTTCTTTGCTGTCTCATGATTCAAAGCTGAGTTTCCTGAGTTTTCATTCTGAAATTTGCTTGGGGAGCCACAATTAGAAGGAATACTAAGGGGTACCATCTCCTCCAGTTTTATAACTTTGTCCCTGTCAAGGGGCTGCTGGAAAGTTTCACAAAAGGAAAGATCTTCACTGAGGTTAGACTCTTCCTCGGTCTCAGTCTCTACAGAGTCAGAAGCACAGAATACCTTGGACACACCTAAATTGGTGTTCTCATCCAAAATAGAGCGCTCAGTAGCATTTCTAGATTTGAGAGTTTCAGAGGGTTGGTCTGAAATAATCTGAAATTCCTCAGAATTCTGTTGCTGCTGCCCTTGGGGAATAATGATGGTTTTGGACATTTCTGAAGAACTGGCTTCTACATTAGTAGAATTCAGGTAAGACTGCCTTTTCATCTTGTGTTTTTCTGTTGCCGCATGCCTGGTCATCTCCCGTCGAGTCACAGCATAGTAATCACATGCCATGCAATAAAAGGCAAACTCTCTTGTATGTTTCCGTTTTACGTGCAGCTCCAGAGAGGTGGAAGAGTGTGCCTTAAACTCACAGTGCGTACATCTGTTTTCATCTGTACTTGCATCGTCTTTCTGGGGGCATGTGTCACCCTGAAGGTCCTCTGGGTCTACAGAGGTTTGCTCCTTTTTCTCAGTAAGGTGACTGCCAGTCTCCCCATCTTCAGGGTGAAACACGTTCTCAACTTCCACTTCCACTGGATTCCCTTGCTCAAGTGGTGGCTGTTCTGAAACAGAGGTGTCTGCTTCCACTGGAGGGCTGGCAGGTTCATCTGAAACTGCCACACTGGTATTCTTCCTACTGGCGTCAAGGTTACCACCTTCAGGGCCAACAATGATATCTGAACTTTGCTTTCCACTTGCCTCAATTTCTACACGTCCTTTATGCTTCTTGGTGGCACAATGACGTTCCATGTCTCCCTTGGTTACAGTGTAATACTTACAGACTTTGCATAAATAACTGTACTGGTGACTGTGTTTTTCGTCGAATGTGCACAGTCAAGTTCGTGATACTGGAGGCCAGGAGACCACAATGTGAACAGGTGCGAGAGATGTTGCCCTTAGGTCGCCCCCTCTTTGGAGCCGGGGGTGGAGCTAATTCACCCTCTTTGGTAATAACATTGGACAGTGAGAGCTCCTGGGGAGGCAGGATGCTCTGGTCGAGACAGGACTGCTCCTGGAACCGCACACCTTCTCCGTCGCCTTCTGTCCTCCCATTCCCGGGATGGTGAGCTCTTCTTTCTTGTCATTTGCACCTATGCAGACCCTTTCAATACATTCCTCAAAGCTTAGGCCAATGTTATTTTTCTTAGCATTTTCAAGATGCTTGCTTCTTTTGATGTGTTTCTCCATTCCTTCTTTGCTCAGGGAATAAAGATTACACGCTTTACAAAGAAAGTGATAGTCTTGACCGTGGCGGAGCTTTATGTGTCTCGTGAGAACAGTGGAAGATCTTGTTTTGTAAAAACACTTCTTGCACTGAAACTGAGGCTTACTCGAATGCCTCACTTCATTTCCGTGGCTTACCCTGGACTTAGCTGGCTCTTCCTGAGCTGCTTTTCCGGCCTCACTCACAGAAACTTTTGCATTTTCTGATTCTAAAGTACTTAAGGGGAACGTCTGTAAAGCCGAATCACCATTAAATGACTGAGAAGTCTTTGTTTGACCCAACAATTGAATGTGCTTCTCAGTTGCTCTGTGTTCCTCCACGTCTTTCTCGGAGGAGAAGAACAGATGACAGGTCGGGCAGAGGAAACCCATACTGTGCTTCTCCTTCATGTGGTCTCTCAGGTCCACCTCGTTCGGCGAAGTAAAGGAACAACACTGGCAACGCAGGCCGGAGGCAGTCTGCTGATGCTGGTGGCTGTGCGCGTGCTCCTCCACGTCCCTCCTGGATGCGCTGGAGAAGCCACACGTCTGGCAGTGAAACCGCAACTCAGCCGCGTGGCATCTTGTCATGTGGATCTCCAGCTCCTCCCTGCTCATGGCTGTGTGACCACAGGCTGAACAAGCACACGCCACCTGGTGGTCGGGAGCTGGCCTCCCGCTGGAGAGTCCGAGGAGCCCGGGAGATACGCGTTTGTCCTGTCCTGCTTCGGGGCCTGGGTCTCCGGGGCGTCAGGTGCGGGTCCCCGTGCAGAGGCGCCGACTCCACGTCGCTCATTTTCATCGGTGTCCTCAAGTGCTTCGAATACAGCCTCTGCACTTCATTACTGCCCCTTTTACTAACTCCTAGGAGCGCGCACCTCTTCTTCGCCTGCCCTTTCAAAGCGAAGGCACCGGTGCACCGTCGGGAAGCCGCTGCCCAGCACGAGGAATCCGCGCTCAGCCCTGGGTCTTGAGGCTGTGCTGAGGCTGGGGGCTGCCTGGGCCATGTTTCTGCTGGACTCCAGCCTATCTAGGGGCCCCTCGGAGGTGACCACGCCCAGCTTTCTGCTCTGGTTCTCAGGATTCCCAGCTGCATCGTGGGAGGGTATGTTTTCTTCAACGACCTCCATTTTCTCTGGAGAGGTGTTCCTGGATGGCCTCATTTCAACCAGCAGCTCGCTGCCGCGCCTGCTCTGTTTAGAAAAGCTTCCTCTGAAATCTCTGAATGTGCCCGCTCCAACGCTCCGCAACACTTTTGAGTCGCCGTTCCTGGCTACCGGCCTAGATGCTCTCGGCTTTGTACGGCCAGCCTTCGCTCCCACAGGACTCGGCTTCTTGGGCAAAGGCTGTTTGGTTAAGATCTGTACGAATCCTCCGCGGGCGGCGAGGTTCTGCCGCCGGAGATGCGTTTTGCCGAGACAGTGTGCGTTCAGCAGGTTCTCCTCGGCGCACTGAAAGCCACAGAGCTCACAGGAGAAGGCCCTTGGCGGGCCACGCGCCTGCCCGGCGTGCCCGGGAAGGCCAGGTCGCCGTCGGCCACGGGGCCACAGGCCTGGTCCTCGGGCCGCGGTGAGGGGCATGCAGCGTGCTTCTCCGTGTGCAGGCAAGAGGCGGGCGAGTGGGCACGCGGGCCGCCCCTGCAGCACCAGGCCCGGGCCCCTGAGGGCACTGCTCCCATGCATCTCTTTGGGGGCGAGGGCGGCTTCCCCCAAGATTGAGGAACGCCGTGGTCTCCTGAGCAGGCGCCTTCTCAGCGGCCGTTTCCCCGGGCTCGGGTGGCCGGGAAGACCTGGGCCGCCGTCACAGCCACTCAGGAGGGGCCCCGCCCCGGTGCCCAGCAACGCGACACCCACTCCTGGGCCTGCACCTTCAGGGCTCCCTGACCCACGGGTGCCCGGCTCTCCCGGCCGCAAGGGCTCAGCCTCCGCTAGTTTTATTCGCTTGGAAGCGCGTTTATTTCCACTGTCCTCCTCGATAGTGTGGTCCAAGTCCGAGGACTCTGGAAAACCCCTTTTGTTTGTGGAATTCTCAGCGGAATCCGCTGCGTCATCAGATACAGGCCCACGGTCCACGCCATGGGATGCGCTGTGGCTCGGGTGTTCTGCCTCCTGGTTTACACGGTCACCCTCATCGCTCCCCAGCTTCTTCCCGGGATCCATCACTAATAAAGCACCGGCGAGCTTCCGCGTCAGCAGCACTCACGGGGCTCTCGCAGCCTGTGAAGAACATAAACGCAGTGTTACACCTCTGAACACACAGAAAAGACAGACGTCAGCCCGAAACGCAACATAAAGTGACACACCAGATGAAAAGTGTCCCAAAATCAGCCTCTACATCTCCTTTACGCTGAGATGGACTTGATCAGGTGCCAAGTCCTTCAAGAAACGAATGAAATCAGACTGGGCGACAGCATGTCACCACACCGCCAACTCAGAGAGCATTACTGCAGTAACTTTGATAGAAAAAGTAACTTTCAACCGGCTTACAAAAACACTCCCATGTTTTAGTTCTCTTTACTGGTCCATTTCAATTTACTACTTAAAAAAAAAAAAAGCAGAGAAGCCATCTTTTCAAATTAAGTTTCAGTGAACTCCCATTCTATAAGATAGATTAAACAAAATCTGCTATATGAGTCAAGAAGCCAGCCTTCCCCTCTTTGGCTTCCCAACAGAGGCCCAAGTCCCAGTATAAAAGTAACAACTGATTCACCCCCTCCCCAGAGCAGAGTCCTCCTGTGGTCCTTCTAAGTAGATCCTACATCTACCAAAATTGATACACTCATCACACACAGCCCTGCACGCTCAAGCTCTGCCTCCAGTGAACGCCACTCCCATCCCAGCTGTCAATCACCGATTTCTCCATCTAACAGTCATTTTGTGTTGTCTGAAGGTTAATGGCAAAGGGAAATGTCAGTGATAGAATAGAATTAATGAAGTGAATTTTAAGGGGAGAAAAAAATTTTTATTGAATAAAATGCTTTAAAATCAATAGCATTGATTTCATTTTTCATTATGCTATTTAATTCTATTAAAACACATCATTTTCCATTTACTTTACACCATGATTGGAATTCTCAGCTATTTGATTTGATGTTAATAAAATGCCATCAAGTATTATGGCCTCAAAGCTAACGATAACTATTTTTAACTATTTGTCCATTTTTTGTGTGTAACAATGACAAACCAAATGAAGGCTGTTATCTGTCTCTGCTAAAAGTAAGGACTATAAAATATATAAAATGACACCAAAACCATGAGAAACAATATAAAAATTAATAAATTAGTCTTTATCAAAATTAAACAATTCCAAATGACATTATCTTCAAAAACCTTCAAAAAGAAAGTGAAAAGAGAAGCCACAGAGTGGGGAAAACGTTCTGTAAATCAATAAATATAAATATGTAAATCCTCTGCCAGATATGTTTTATGAATATTTTCTCCCTTTCCATGTCATAAATGTTATCCTTTGATAAGCAGAAGTTTTAAATTTTGATAAAATAAATTTTTTTTCTCGTTCTGGCTACTTATGTGTCTAGCTTTCTTTCTATATCCAGAGCTAGAAGGTGAAAGCCAGCTTTATTTTATCCACTCACATGTCCCAAGAATCTAGAACAATGCCAAGTATATAGAAGGTTTTAGAATGAACAAATAGCTCATTATGAAATAAGAAGTGTCTCCTAAGTATTTATTAATGAAAATTGTCTGAGATGTCTTTCACAATTCTGGGAAAGGGGCCTAGTGAAGGCTATGTACTGACATGCTAAAAGGTGAGTGACACTTACACTCTGTCCATTTCCTATGTGTTTGTACACGTATATGCTTGAAAATGTCCACAACAGGAGTTATTTTTAAAAACCGTTTTAACATGTAGCCTAAAATGACATGAATTTCTTTCAATGAGTCCTTTCCTTTCCTCCTCTTCCAAGACTGCTGTGGCTCACAGCTATACCACCTTCACGACAGACACTCGCAGGTTTACATGCACAGAACACACAAACACCAAACACAAAGCACGTCTATTCAGAGTCGATGTCCCATAGAGGGCACCTGACTCATGTTTTTGGAGATGAAAGAATGACTATATTAATATGCAGAAATAAAATAATGAGGCTCTATTATCTTCTATATAATGGCTCCAAAAATTCTAGAACAAAAGGAGAAAATGTTTCAGTATTTGCTACTTCCCAAATGGCTTTCTAAATTAATGAAAGAATTCAGCATCTCATTATACAAGAAACAAACATTCAACAAATAGATACTGAGTTGCCTAGAATGTCAAAGGAACTCTAATGATACAAAACACATCCTTTCCCCTCAGCAGGCTCATATTCTACTGGGAGCCATGTGACACATGTGGAAAGAAACTCTGATTCTTTCCCCACGCGGGATTACGTGTGTGATGTAAGTGTGATGTAAACTAAGAACTACAGCAGCACAAACAGGCAAGCAACGCTACTGCCAGGCAGACTGCTTGGCTAAAAGAGCAGAAACATTTGAGCTAAACCCCAAGGAAACAAAATGTCTTTCTTCCTTTTCTTGAGAGGGCAGGTTAGGAACAGTTAAAACCTTTCAAGGAGGAAAAAGGGATTAGCAAAGCCACAGAACACACTGGGTGAGCATGCAAGACAGACAGCAGTGCCGACAGCTGCCACCCTGGCTTTCTATTGCAGGGCAACTGGAAACCCAGGCAGAGGACCATCCACACATCACAGAAGGCTCGAATTAGCAGCTGGGATGCATTCAGCAGTGTTGGCGGGGAGTCACCAAGACACAGCACTGCTTCAGGAAGATTCGATTTTCATTTACACGATGTATCATAGGGAGACAAAGTCTAGAGGCACAGCGAGAACATTCTAACTGTTTTGAGTTATAGGGCCTGAACTGGAATGACATCAGTACTCATGAGTCCAAAGTATCTTAGAGTGACCAAGAGGGGACTCGATGGAAATGAGGAAGCTTACACACATATAAATTTAAAAAGAAAAACCTTCATCAGAAAGATTATTAGTTTATTATAGCAGAATTCAAAATCCACCCAGTTTGGGAAAGTTCAAGGACTCGTTTCTGGAGGCAGGCTGAATTCATTTGCTCAACACTTAACTGAAGTTGACCATGTGTCAGAAAGCACTTTAACCCTCTGTGAACAAAGCAGAGCACAGAGCAGGCAGGGGCCTCACTATCATCACTCAAGGCAGGATCCCTGTTTTCTCTAGAAGTCCTAGTCCCTGTGCTCACTGGAGAAGACCGTGAGCCTCCCGTTTTCTCCCACAGCAAGTTCCAAAATTTCAGAAAACTTAGTAGGAATTTAGACTAAAATAATGAGATGTATTATTAAGCCAAATCTTCTCAAAGCAGATGGTTCCTATACAAATTGATCAATTACTTTTCAACACACCACACATCCTCACTCTGCCAGATTTTCAAATATGCAATTCCATTTATAGTTTCTGCTGCTGCTACTACTGCTAAGTCGCTTCAGTCATGTCCCACTCTGTGCGACCCCATAGACAGCAGCCTACTGGGCTCCCCGTCCCTGGGACTCTCCAGGCAAGAACACTGGAGTGGGTTGCCATTTCCTTCTCCAATGCATGAAAGTGAAAAGTGAAAATGAAGTCTTATAGTTTCTACTCTCACTCAAATTCTCACATAGTGGTTGTTCCTTAACTAAAAAAATAAAGTGATCTTCAATTTTACCTATATACATGAAAGTGAAAGTGAAGTCGCTCAGTCGAGTCCAACTCTTTGTGACCCCATGGACTGTAGCCTATCAGGCTCCTCCGTCCATGGGATTTTCCAGGCAAGAGTGCTGGAGTGGATTGTCATTTCCTTCTCCAGGGGATCTTCCCGACCCAGGAATCGAACCCGGGTCTCCCACATTGCAGGCAGACACTTTACCATCTGAGCCACCAGGGAAGTCCCCACCTATATACATACGTACATATATATATATACATATGTATATAGTGACCTTCAATAGAGTAATCCTTGGAAGAAAAGTTATGACCAACCTAGACAACATACTAAAAAGCAGAGACATTACTTTGCCAACAAAGGTCCATATAGTCAAAGCTATGGTTTTTCCAGTCATCATGTATGAATGTGAGAGTTAGTTATAAAATAAAGTTGAGCGCCGAAGAATTGATGCTTTGGAACTGTGGTGTTAGAGAAGACTTTTGAGAGTCCCTTGGACAGCAAGGAGATTCAACCAGTCCATCCTAAAGGAAATCAGTCCTGAATATACACTGGAAGGACTCATGCTAAAGCTGAAACTCCAATACTTTGGCCACTTGATGCAAAGAACTGGCTCATTAGAAAAGACCCTGATGCTGGGAAAGATTGAAGGCGAGAAGGGAAGGGGACCACAGAGGATGACATCACCGACCCAATGGACATGAGTATGAGTAAACTCTGGGAGTTGGTGATGGACAGGGAAGGCTGGTGTGCTGCAGTTGATGCGGGTGCAAAGAGTTGGACACAACTAAGCAACTGAATTGAACTGAATATCGCGATCTTCAATTTTACATATTAAAAATTATTAGCTCACTAAGAAACTATCCCAAAAGAAAATCCCTACTATTAACTGAAATAGTCTCTGCTGAGGTTTAAAAATTAAAAAAAAAAAAAAAGGTGCAGCAAAAAAATCAAAACATCCATACACTTTTTAAGAACAATAATAAAACAAATCAATAGCAGCCTTATGATGACACCTGGTGGCCATTTCTCACAGGAACTATTTTCAGCATTTTTTAAAAAGTGTTTCAGAAAGCAGCAGAGAAACATAACCAGTTATTGGACCACTTCATATGCTTGTGTTACTGTGGGCAGCACGCATGAAGTCTTCCCCTTCACTTTCTCCCCTTTGGTTCCACTTTCACTCACTGCATCCTGACCTCGGTTCTCTCCCCATCCGTTTGTCTCCCGGGCTGAGTGTGCGGCAGGCGAGCCAGAGCGGTCTCGCCCACACTCACTCGCTCTCCCGCTAGCACGGCGAGGCCACCCTCAAGAGAAGGCCCGGCTCTGTGCCCACCCAGGCCCTCTTGCCCTTCATCTTTCCTGGACCGACTCAGAGGCCACCATGAGGCTGCCACGCGCCGGCAGTAGGCCACAAGCACAGCCACAGCGGGGACGCGTGTGGCAGGCAGGCACACTCGGAAACTCCCCAGAGTCTCTCCCCCTTTGTCTTCAGGCCTGGAAGGACACGGCAGGGCAGGTAAAGCGGCCCACAAGCCTGCTCCACAAAGGGAAGTTAGTGGACTACTCAGATCTCTTCCTTAACCTACCGTTGCCAACTGGACATTTTACTGAAAATATGTCTCTTACCACTAGACTTTCAGTAACTTAATATGGTACCACCACGTCCAGGTGTTGTCTGTTAACAAGAAACTCAGAAGCATTATTTGCCGTTCTGAAACCACAAAATAAACTATCTGATGCTAACAAAAATATCACTTTCTATGAAAATGCTTACAACTTGAGTAACATCTTCCATGAGAAAAGAGTATAACTTAACACCCTAAAAACCATTTACTACATAACACTGGAGGCAATTTACCACAAATGGGTGTATAATATAGTTGTGGTTTATTCACAATTGGACCAGAACATGAACGCCTGCGTCCAATAACACCCACCTCCTCACTGTCCGACAACTGGCTGCAAGGCTTTCCTCAGTTATGTTCACACACTTGTACCTTTCCCCAGTCAGATATATTCATATGATGCTTTAAAATGAGTGCACAAAATCCTCTGACACTCCTTAAAGGGTGGAGCTAATCACCTCCCCTTGGTGTGGCCTGGCCTTGCAGACCTGCTGGGAAGGGAAAGAGCGGAGTGGAAGTGAGGGTGTTCACCTTCTAGGAGGCCCCGTGCCTCTGGGTTGCTCCCTCCACTGCCCCCTCTGTCTGGGGGAGCGGGAGTCCTGGTGAGTGTACACCCTGCAGCCAGGGATGCTTGGGGGTGGGGGATGGAGAGGAACTGAAGCCTCCTACCCAGGGCCAGAAGGAGCAACTGCCTACAGCAAGCAAGTGAGCTGGCCATCCGGAAGAGGCTCCTCCAGCCCCAGGCGAGCCTTCAGATGACTGACTGCAGAAGCAGAAGCCCCCAGGTGAGCCCACCCCCAAACCCCTGCCGCACAGACAGTCACTTTAAGCCCCAAGGTTTTGATGTAATTCTCTGCAGGGCACTAGACTACTGGGAAATCCCATGGACAGAGGAGCCTGGCAGGCTACAGTCCCCTCGGCATCCCAAGAGTCAGAAACGACTTAGCAACTAAACAACAGCTAGTATAATGCCTATTCTCTCTCTCCCACCTTGTCAGAAATAGATACAGCTCAAGTGCACTCCCCACCCTGTATATATAATTTATACATAATTTCCTTTTCTGTATGCTCCAACCTTTAACAGGAATCTTCTGTATTAACATGAGAGTATTAAGCTACTACACAGGAAGAGGTCAACAAATGTTAAGAGAATTGCACTCTGAAATGCATATCAAGACCAGAATTCCTGTCAAACATGTGTAAGAAGATTTTAGAACTTAAGACAGTGACAATTACATTCATGCCTCTCCCACTACCAAAATCAGATCGTTGATCATTACAATAAAGCAGTACAATAAAATCAAGAGTTATTAAAGAGATGAGGTAGACAGAGTTTTTAATTTAGATTTGTATAGAATAAAGGGAAAGTGAAAGTTTCTGAAAGACCTTCTCGTGTTAGATGACAGTTTTTATTCTCATTAGTTCAGTTCAGTTCAGTTCAGTCGCTCAGTCATGTCCGACTCTTTGCGACCCCATGAATTGCAGCACTCCAGGCCTCCCTGTCCATCACCAACTCCCGGAGTTCACGCAAACTCATGTCCATCGAGTCATTGATGCCATCCAGCCATCTCACCCTCTGTCATCCCTTTCTCCTCCTGCCCCCAATCCCTCCCAGCATCAGAATCTTTTCCAATGAGTCAACTCATTCTCATAGACCCCTAGAATTATTTGTACCACAGACGTGCCTCAGAGCTAACAGTAACCAGGAGCTCCTTGCCAACTGGACTCGGGATGATAGTGGCCCACAGTCTAACATTCCCCAAACCTGCTGAGGTGGCCCATGCAGTAAACACATGGAGAGCCACAGGTCATTGAGGCTGGACGCATCACAATCCTTCTGGGCCCAGAGACAGGTAACTCCCTCACCTCCCATTAGCAGGAGGTATCCAAGCTCAGGAGTTGCCAGAGTCTCTGATCACATGACCCATGCCTGATTAAGCTTTGCCTCCAAAGCATCTCACATGCATGTCGAGCTTAATCCTAAAGAGAACCTTCCCAGGAGGTCCAAAGACACACTGAAGACAAGTAGGCTCGAACTATGTGCTCCTGAGCACAAAGGTCAGCGTAAGGTAAACTATCAGACAGAGACAAAAGTTCTCACTCAAGTCAGAAAAGAATATTGTTGCTATTCCAGGGTGAAAGTGTTAGTCGCTCAACTGTGCCCAACTCTTTGTGACCCCAGGGATTGTAGCCCTCCAGCTCCTCTGTCCATGGGATTCTCCAGGCATGAATACTGGAGTGGGTGGCCATTCCCTTCTCCAGGGGATCTTCCTGACCCAGGGATTAAACCTGGGTATCCTGCTCTGCAGGTAGATTCTTTACCATCTGAGCCACCAGGGGAGGATAGTCTGTTTCAAACATCTGATTCTGTGTGCAAGTTAAAAAACAGAATATTTCTTAAGTTTTGATTGCATAAAACAATCACTAAAAAGTCATACTAAGAGAGAGAATAAGTAGATCATCATACCTTTCATTAGCAAAGATAGTCACCTTTCCAACACTGCTCTGAAGATGTATTAATCAATAAAAAACAAATCACAGGACAAAAATAAACTATAAAATTAGCTCAGCCTTCTAAATAGACAGCTATTTCTTTTTTAAAATCTTACACTTCAAGCACTAGTTTCCAAATACGTTAATTGATCTAGTAATAAAGTTAATTTTATGACTATCTTATATCAACCATCTCTGACAAATGTACCTTTTGTTGCATGAAAGATTTTATCTAGAAAGTTAAAATTTAATATATCTCTTATAAATCTTTCACTAGTATTTCTAATTGTTTCGATTTTTAAGAAAGGAAATTCTTATTGCAATAGAAAAACAGCCAAGGGGATGAAGATTCTATGAGTAAAGAAGAAAAAGAAAAATTCAATGCCATTAAAAGCAGACACATAGAATCATTTGTATCCCATGCCATCTGAAAAGGTTGTTTTATTATCAATGTAACTAATCACAATGAAACCATCTCTTACAACTAAGACATTATAATGAATTTTCTTTACAGCTACAGAGAAATGGGATTTGCTGTTTCACATCAAATAGAACAGGCTGTATAAATTCTTCTTCCTATTTATTGTAAAATATAATTTCATCTATAAAATCAGTCATGAAATATTAAAACTGAAACAACAGAATTTATATCCTTTACTTAATTTAGTTTAAACGGTCTATTCACTAAAAGGGGGAGTGGGTACATGTGACAGAGCCCCTACTTCCTCATTAAGTGTTTCCATTAGATCCTTTATTTTCAAGAATTTATAATGCAGCCATAAAGAAAAGCATTCTATAATAAAAGTTAGCATACTTTCCTTAAATTTTCCTTTCATCTTATTCAAAAGGCAAAAGAATAAAGCACATAGCATACAAATGCTGAGGAAGGGAAGACAGCTAGGAGGAAAAAATTAAAGAAACACAATAAATTGACACTGAAAATGTAAACTCCAGTAAAAAAAAAAAAAAAAAAATGAAAGAACAAGTGAGCGGCCCAAGTATTCCAACATGCTGCAGGACACATGACGAATACTTAACTTTTCTGAGCCCTAGTTTCCTCATTCCATCTAAGATTTCTACATTCCATACGAAAATCTCTCACTGACAGTAAAAAAACTGGTGACCACTCAAGAAGAAGAAAATGAATGAAACTGGTTTTCATTCCAGCAGGAAAAAGATGAAGAAAAAGGCTACTTCCAAAATACAAATATGGAGGAAAACTAACTATGCTGCTGCTGCTGCTAAGTCACTTCAGTCGTGTCCGACTCTGTGCGACTCCACAGACGACAGCCCACCAGGCTCCCCCGTCCCTGGGATTCTCCAGGCAAGAACACTGGAGTGGGCTGCCATTTCCTTCTCCAAGGCATGATAGTGAAAAGTGAAAGTGAAGTCACTCAGTCGTGTCTGACCCTCAGCAACCCCATGGACTGCAGCCTTCCAGGCTCCTCCGTCCATGGGATTTTCCAGGCAAGAGTACTGGAGTGGGGTGCCATTAGCTTCTCCAAAAACTAAAAACAGCTAAACCACATTCTACACTGTTCTTGCTTAGATTCATCAAGGTCCACTGAGAAGAGATGAATTAATACAATGACTAATCAAAGAACTGCCAGGGAAAAAAAGACAAAAACTACTAATTTTGGAAGAAATCTGGAAACCATTAATTCCAACTGTCAATAAGCTAACACATGATATAAAATGATGATGCCTCAAGATAGCTAGAATATAAATTATTAGGTACCAAAGACCTGAGTGTTAAGAAAGTATATTTAGAAAAGAGAAAATGTCAGCATTAAATTTTTAAAATGGATATAGTTCTAATCAAGGATAGTTATCTAATAAGGTTAATAGTTTCCCACACACCCACACTGGATAGTGAAATTACCCTTCTTCTCAGATTTTTTCTATATGCTTTCCTACATGTATTACTTTGGGAGGAAGACTATGGGGGAAGCTTTTAAAAAGTCCCTACACATGGTTAAATAATGGAAAATGATTCCTCTCAAGAAAGGAAGAACAAGCCCTCAAGTAGAAATACATTTATGATTGTGGTTCTTGGACTAAATTGAGAATCAAAATACCACAAATAAAAGGAAGATTAGGGGGTGACTTGCAAAAACCAGAGATGTTTGGGGTCTAATTTTAGTCAAACACCCAGGGATACCAAGAAATTTTCCTGTGGCCACTGGACTGCCCACTGAACTCAAAAAGGAGGCGGCGGCCCAGGAACAACAGGCACAGCTGGCACCTATATCTTGGCCTCCCATTCCATCCCCACTGAACAGACCCTGGGCTCCTGAGGATCGGCAGGGTCTAGGCCTGAGGCATGGTAGGTACGCGATAATTAAGTACCGTTAAACGTAGGAACGAAGAAGTCCATGTTGACGACTGGGAGACAGACAGGCAAGTAGACAGACAAACGGATGGACTGACAGGGCAAAGGCATGGCTCTGTTTAGAGCAATGCTGAGGACCAGCCGGTAAACGTGGAGGGAGTGCAGAGGACAGAAAATCATTTGACAAAAACTGTGTCAGGGAAGATGGATGCCAAGTCCGGGGGTTAATTTTGATATGCAGAATATCTGAGTGGCATTAAACCATCTCCCTACACTGCGTATTTGTTGCAAGGGAAGATGACAAGTTGAGTAACTGCACGGTGGCTACACGAGCTACATCTTGCAAGGGTGATCAAAAGTGGCCTCAGTGGTGAACGTGGACATGGGCTACCTGCAGACAAGCACCCTGAGGAGGGCAGGATGCTGGGCTCACTGCAGCTGTGAACGGAGAACCTGCAGCTAACGGAGACGAGACAGCAGACAACCCAGAGCGAGGAATGCTTTATTTCAAGATGAAAAAAAAGTGGGGAGGACTGCGTTCTTCACAAATGTCAGTGTCATAAAAGACAAAGACAGACTATGGCAATGTTCCAGATTGCAGGAGGCTGAGGAGACATGTGGCAACCCACTCCAGTATTCTTGCCTGGAAAATTCCATGGACAGAAAAGCTTGGCAGGCTACAGTCCACAGGCTCAGACATGACTGAGCACACACACACACACACACGCACACACACAGACATGACAGCGAAATGTGATACGAGTTCTCAGACTGATCCTCTGGTGACAGGAAAACGTGCCATTAAGGGCATCCTAGGTCGGCTGACCAAAAGCACCGTGCTAGTTACTGTGTGTATGGCTCGGGGCTGCACAGAGAGCTGGTAAGATATTCTTTCCAGGTACATCTGGGAGGATGTTTCTGGAAGAGAGAAGCATTTGAACAGTAGACTGAATAAAGATCTTCTCTCACCAGTGTGGGTTGGCAGTGCCCAACCTGCTGAGGCCCGGAATAGAACAAAATGATGGAGAAGTAGACAGAGGGCAAACTTGCATTTTCTCCTTGAGTTAGAACATCCACCTTCTCCTCTGACATCAATGCTCATGGGTTTTGAGCCATCAAACTCAAACTGAATTGTCACCAGCTTTCCTGTTTCTCCATGCTACAGTCAGATTATGGAACTTCCAAGCCTCCATATTCACACTGACCAATGCCTACCAAAAAAAATCCCCTCTGATATATATCTGTATACATTCTATCAGGCTTCTGAGGTGGTGCCAGTGGTAAAGGACCCACCTGCCAGTGCAGGAGATGTAAGAGACTTGGGTTCGATTCCTGGGTCAGGAAGATCCCCTAGAGAAGGGTAAGGCAACCCACTTCAGGATTCCTGCCTGGGAAATCCTATGGTCAGAGGAGCCTGGTGGGCTACAGTCCACGGGGTCACAAAGAGTCGGACACAACTGAAAGTGGCTTAGCACACAGCACACATACATTCTATTGGTTCTCTTTCTCTAGAAAACCCTGACTGACACAAGTTTTGGTACAGAGAATGGTTCTAGACGAATAGGATTTTCCCTTGAATTGGAACCAAGGTTTCTGGAACTGACTTTCTAATGACTATTTCCGGTAGCAAATAGAGTACTGAAAGCAGTCTATGGTGTGAACAGGAAAACACTGTCCCAAATCCCCACCAGACACACAGGCCTGCCGATTCCCAGCTGAGTACATTCGCTTCCATCAGAACCTTGTGGATTAAGCACTGAAGACACTAAGGAGTACTCATCATGTGAACAGTATTTCCAAGTATGACAGAAATACAGTAGTGGCCTTCAATAAAGTTACGTAGTACAAGGATTTTCAAGTAAGTATGTGTTTTTAGCAAGTGTTTGAGGGGAAAAAATAAGATACCAGCCTATGACTCCACCTGTGTTACTTCTTATGGCAAGGCTAAGTTTGAAAAAAAAAAGGTAAAATACTATGGCATAAAATATAGCAAAAACAATGAAAGAATAAAACAACTAAAGTATTTAAAACTGCTTACATATATCTTACTCATTTACTAATTTTTTAATTGTATTCTAAGAAATCAATTAAAATAGTTGAGTTCTCCACTCTAAATTTGTCAGTTAATCAGGGTGTTTGGAAAGTCAGTCCCTGCCCCTCCACTGGCAAGCCTTCACAGGTGGCCTCACTCCCTAGTTTTCACACATGAGTACTGGCACCTTGATGACACCTCTCAGAAAACACTGTGCCCAACGAAATGTCCTAACTCTGTATGCTAAGAATTAAACATCTGAGAATTAAATAAGAGAAGTATATTTTGGGTTGGCCAAAGAGTTCGTTTAAGTTTTCTGTAAGATCTTAGGGAAAACCCCAAATGAACTTTCTGGCCAACCCAATATGTGGGGAAAGAAAACTACAAAATATTCATTTTCTACACATTCAAAGCTTCCCTTTAGATTTGAGTACCGAGACTTCCCTGGTGGCTCAAATGGTAAAGAATCCACCTGCAATGCGGGAGACCTGGGTTCGATCCCTGGGTTGGGAAGGTTCCCTTGGAGGAGGGCAGGGCAACCCACTCCAGTATTCTGGCCTGGAGAATCCCATGGACAGAGGAGCCTGGAGGACTGAAGTCCATGGGGTCGCAAAGAGTCGGACACGACTGAGTGACTAAGCACAGCACACACAGCAGCTAGAATCACCCTAACAAGAAGCTAACGCCCTACTACCATAATCGCGCTAAGAAGTGGACTTGCACACGGCTCAAACACAGGTTCACATCTCGCTCCTGTAACTCCCCAGGCCGGTGCCCCAGGTAAGCAGGTCAGCAGGCAGGCTGCTCCCGCTGACTCCAAGATCCTGGCGCTTTTCATCCAATGCTCTGCCTCAGAGCTCACCCATTCTCTGCACACTCTTGACAGAAGCAGCAAAGAGGCAGGGTGTTGCCTCTTTAAAGGCTCATCCTCCAAGCGGCATCTGCCATTTCCACTCAATTCCTGCTTCCTTGCAAGAAAATCTGCACAATGTCCCCTGGAGGCACGCACCTGGCCCGTGTGAAAGGGAAGGCCTGACTTAGGTGGACAGCTAGCCATCTCTGCCACCAATCCAAAAATTATCACACTACTAGCCATTCTACCATTAATGAAGGTTTTTGGTCTTTATTTGTTGCTGTTGTTCACTTGCTTGGTCTTTATGAGACTTCCCAAAACCTGGTTTGATAAATGCAGCTTTAAGAGCATGCTTAGAGCCATTAGTTCTATATTTGTAAAACAAAGAGACCTACAGACAACATCAATCATTGGAAAATTTAGCTAATCATCAAAGCATGAGTCCTTTGGGCCCACACATGAGAGATTCTAGTATCTGAGGTGCTGACGAAACCTGTGGTTTTAAAGAGCTCCCTGGTTGACTCTGATGAGGCAGATCTGGGCCCACTGGCTAAAAGTGCCTCCTAACCTCAAGAAAACCTGTATACTTAACACACATTCACCACACAGAGCTGAGGTGGAGAGGAGAGCAAAAAAGGTGAGTCAGGATGGAGAAAACTGTACTGCCCTAAACAGGACCTGCATACCAGATTCCGTTCTCATTTGCCTACCTAATAACTGGCCACACATTATTCCAAAAGTGACTTCCAGCAAACACTGCCTCAATCTGCCACCCTGAAATCCTAGGGTTTTAAACACCACCCCATGGGAAGCCAGATTATGGACCCTGAAGATTCTCAATGAAAGCCACTCCATCTCATTTTCTGAAAGACTATAATTTCCACTACCTCTCCTTGAATGATGTGAATTTTCTAGACTATTTTTAGACATATATTACACCTTAGTTTAAATTCTAACAGTTTTATAATTTTATACAGTCCTATAAAGCTGTGGATTCCTCATTCTGTAATAACTGATCCAATAACAATATATCAAACTCTGATCTCTAATCCACAGTAATTCACAACTGAACTAAACACTTGGGAAGGAGTGGTTTGTTGCTTGTTGCAGGTCTAAAACTCACAGTTTTCATTATATTTAGTAACTGACAAGTAGGCTAGGCTTTGGTTACACTGGATGATCATACTGGTGTTACTCCAACTGTGTTAAGCAATGTCTTTTCCCAAGGAGGTTTCTTATAACCTTGCTTGTTTTTATCTAAAACTACTTTGCTTTTTAACAAAAGGGGGCATGTACAGCATATAAGGGAAAACAAAAGAGAAGTGTGAACATCAAATACACTGCAAAGCACTGAGAATCAGGACTGAGATTGTCTCACTTTAGCAAAATACAGCTGAAACGAGAAGAGCTGAAGCACCTAAACTCCATCTGAAGAGGCCTGCGCTCCACATGTGCCCGTCAGGGACCTGCGACAAGCGCCACGTGAGTCTGAAATGCAGACATCCCACTATGGAAGGACTCTCACGGGCTGTCGGCTCCTTAGTGAGGGGCTGGCTCTGCTAGAAAAGATGACATTACATCATTACAAATGCTTGACACTTCCTGTATTTTAGACAATTTCAGCACTCTGAATATCAAACAAAAATAGTGGAGCTATTTGGTTCCACAGGACATGCAATTTGACTTCAGGCTTCTAGAACTATCTTTTTATTGTCCCTATACTTGGTCATTTCAAGGAGCAACAGTCACACGATGATGGCTTAAATTAAGGTTTACAGCCTAAGTAATATTTATTTAAAACAGTCCTCATAATATGGGATACATATGACACTCCAAAAAAGTTATCAAAGGTAAGAAAGAAAAAAAATAGGGAAGGCAGATTTCTCAAAAGTGCCCTTCTTAGCAACCTAAGCAAAGAAGTAATGGTATCCTAAATCCTACAGCATGATACGACCACTTCCTAATGAAATGGAAGATACAGTCCTTAGAATTAAAACAAAACACAATTACTTTTCCTGCTTTCAAGACCATCATATGCTAGAATAATAAAGGCATGTGTGTGTTACTGGCTCAGTCGTGTCTGACTCTTGGCAACCCCATGGCCCTAATCTGCATTTCTCTAATTAGTGATACTGGCCTTCCCTGGTGGCTCAGTGGTAAAGAATTTGCCTGCAATGCAGGAGACATGGGAGACTCAAGTTCAATCTCTGGGTCAGGAAGAGCCCCTGGAGAAGGAAGTGGCAACCACTTCAGTATTCTTGCCTGGAAAATTCCATGGATAGAGGAGCCTGGGGGGCTACAGCCCATGGGGTCACAAAACAGTTAGACACGACTGAGCACCGCATACAGTCATGCACTGAAAAGAGCTATTCTCACTTGTGACTTTTCTGTTTACTTTATTGATGCTTTCTTTCAATAAGCAAAAGTTGTTGATATGAATGTTGTCAAACATCAGTCTTTCCCTCTATGGTCTGCACCTACTACGATTTGCTTAAGAACCTCTTCCCTCTAACAAAGTGACAGGACTATCCCCCTACACTGTCTTCTAAAAGTTCTTCCCTCTACTTGTAAGCCTCTAACTGATTTTGGTGAATGATATGAATTAGAAATGCATCCCATGGATAAGAAGGCCCCTGTTTGGTAAGGGCCACAGTCACAGCCAATCATTACTAGACACCAAATGTGCCCCCAAGTGAACTAGTGGTAGGTGTTAATCACTACTTTATTGAGGTTTATACTGATCTCTCATTGAGGCAAACAAAAAACTAGACACTGTCAACAGGAAAACTTGGAGGGGTTAGCAAATTAGTCAGAATATGATCCCCAGCCACCACATTTCAGACAGAATCTTTAAAAATACCCCAAAAGAGAGATGGCAGGGAGAGGACATAGGCATACCAATGGCTGATTCATTTTGATGTCTGGCAGAAAACAACACAATTCTGTAAAGCAATTATTCGTCAATTAAAAAGTAAGTTTAAAAAAATACCCCAAAAACTCAGTTGTCTTATTCTTTAAAAAAAAAAAAAAAAAAAAAAAAAGAGAGAGAGAGAGAGAGAGAGAGCAAGCAAGAGAAACTTAAGCATTGGTGAAATGGGGAAAATACGCATTCTCAATAGTACTGGTTGGCATATAGACCTTTACAACCTTTCTAGAGGGTTATTTTACAGTTGATAATCAGAAACTTTCAAACGTGTATCTTCTCTGAGTTACCAATGACTCTATAGAATTAACCTTAAAGAAATAACTGGACAAAATACGTGTTTAAGGATATGTGAAGGATATGTACCATGGACATCTTTACAACGCAAAGACTCGGGAGCAACCCAATACCCAGTGATGGGCACTGGTGAACGAAGCTGCTGCGGTGCGGCCACCCTGGAATTCTGTGCATATTACAGAGCTGCACCGATGTGGGGAAACATCCACAGTACTCTGGGAACATTCCCAAAAACAGCTACAAAATGCACACATAACATTCCTTTCAGTTCAGTTCAGTTCAGCTCAGTACAGTTGCTCAGTCGTGTCCGATTCTTTGTGACCCCATGAATTGCAGCACGCCAGGCCTCCCTGTCCATCACCAACTCCCGGAGTTCACCCAAATTCATGTCCATCGAGTCGGTGATGCCATCCAACCATCTCATCCTCTGTCATCCCCTTCTCCTCCTGCCCCCAATCCCTCCCAGCATCAGAGTCTTTTCCATTCAGTCAACTCTTTGCATCAGGTGGCCAAAGTACTGGAGTTTCAGTTTCAGCATCAGTCCTTTCAATGAACACCCAGGACTGACCTCCTTTAGAGTGGGCTGGTTGGATCTCTCCTTGCAGTCCAAGGGACTCTCAAGAGTCTTCTTCAACACCACACTTCAAAAGCATCAATTCTTCAGTGCTCAGGTTTCTTCACAGTCCAACTTTCACATCCATACATGACTACTGGAAAAAGCATAGCCTTGACTAGATGGACATTTGTTGGCAAAGTAATGTCTCTGCTTTTCAGTATGCTACCTAGGTTGGTTATAACTTTCCTTCCAAGGAGTAAGCGTCTTTTAATTTCACGGCTGCAATCACCATCTGCACTGATTTTGGAGCCCCCCAAAAATAAAGTCTGACACTGTTTCCGCTGTTTCCCCGTCTATTTCCCATGAAGTGATGGGACCGGATACCATGATCTTTGTTTTCTGAATGTTGAGCTTTAAGCCAACTTTTTCACTCTCCTCTTTCACTTTCATCAAGAGGCTTTTAGTTCCTCTTCACTTTCTGCTATAAGGGTGGTGTCATCTGCATATCTGAGGTTATTGATATTTCTCCTGGAACTCTTGATTCCAGCTTGTGCTTCTTTCAGCCCAATGTTTCTCATGATGTGCTCTGTGTATAATTTAAATAAGCGGGGTGACAATATACAGCCTTGATGTCCATGTCCAGTTCTAACTGTTGCTTCCTGACCTGCATATAGGTTTCTCAAGAGGCAGGTCAGGTGGTCTGGTATTCCCATCTCTTTCAGAATTTTCCACAGTTTATTGTGATTCACACAGTCAAAGGCTTTGGCAGAGTCAATAAAGCAGAAATAGATGTGTTTTTCTGGAACTCTCTTCCTTTTCGATGATCCAGCAGATGTTGGCAATTTGATCTCTGGTTCCTCTGCCTTTCCTAAAACCAGCTTGAACACCTGGAAGTTCACAGTTCACGTATTGCTGAAGCCTGGCTTGGAGAATTTTGAGCATTACTTTACTAGTGTGTGAGATGAGTACAATTGTGCGGTAGTTTGAGCATTCTTTGGCATTGCCTCTCTTTGGGATTGGAATGAAAACTGACCTTTTCCAGTCCTGTGGCCACTGCTGAGTTTTCCAAATTTGCTGGCATATTGAATGCAGCACTTTCACAGCATAATATATTTATTGAGTGTCTCTTTATACAAGGTACCAAGCAAGTTACTGGTTAAAGAAAAGGAGGTCTGCTCCCTGTCTCCTAGCAGCGTTCAGGCCCAGGGAGGAGACAAACCAGGTATGTATCTTCCAGCTGACTCGGGCTGGGACATTAAAGGCACACACATTTCGAAAGCAAAGCCAAGTTACAGGTAGAGATGTGTAATACAGCCAACAGTTTCATCAGCCAGGAGAACACATGCCCCAGCGCCCCGGGGCAGGCCAGGGGTGGGCAGGGGGAGATGAGGGCGGTGAGGCCCTGTGATGACCATCCATCTCCCACAACAGTGCTCCAGGAGGATTCCAGGAAATGCAGCCGATCCTGGAAGGCTGTGCACTGGAAAACACACCTGAGACAGAACCATAACAACACAATTCCGACAAACAGCTTCCACCACTGCCAGTTCAAGATGGACACTGACTGAGATCACAGACAAGTTGCTGAGCTAATAACTGGTCTCCCAACAGTGATACCATTGCCCTTCCTGCTGTCTGAGTCTAACAAATACAGTGAAGCCTCCCAAGAAATCTCCCACAGTTCACGTCAGCCTCAAAGGATTCTAACATGAGATGTTCGTTTATTTAAAACTTATGCACCAAAATCAGTCATTAGGAGGGTCAATAATTATGAAGAGAAAATGTTTAACCATAGAACACAGAAAGATGTCAGACACCACCTCAACCAAGAGTCAAAGGTAACATTCACCACTGATAAGATATAGCAACATCACATGCACTCCAGTGTGAGGCACTGAGGGCAAGCTTCACCACTGGGGTATTCTTGCCCAAAACACCTAACCCTCAATTTAATCCTGAAAGAAGATGACACAAATTCAAACTCACTAACAGTCTACAAAAGAACTGACCAGGACTCTTCAGAAGTGCCAAAGAATTGTTGCTTTCAAACTGTGGTGTTGGAGAAGACTCTAGAGCGTCTCTTGGACTGCAAGGAGATCCAACCAGTCAATCCTAAAGGAAATCAGTCCTGAATATTCATTGGAAGGACTGATGCTGAAGCTGAAGCTCCAATACTTTGGCTGCCTGATGCGAAGAGCCGACTCATTGGAAAAGACCCTGATGCTAGGAAATTTGAAGACAAGAGGAGACGGAGATGACAGAGGATGAGATGGTTGGATGGCATCACTGACTCAAGGGGGGGGGGTTGGGCAAACTTCGGGAGTTGGGGTGGGGGAGGGGGGGCGGGGGGGGGGGCGCCGCGGGGCCGAGACGAGGGGGCAGCAGGACCCTTCCTGCAGGAACCACCACCCCCCCCCCCCCCTCTCGAGGCGGCCACGAAAAAGAAAAAAAACGAAGGAGGGGCGGTTGCAGGGGAGGAGGGGGTGGGGAGGAACAGACCGATCAAGCCCCCCGTTGTTGCGGCTTTTTTGTGACGCCCCCGGCGGCGGCGGCCGGCCGCCCCCCCCCCCCCCCCCCCCCCCCCCCCCCTCCCTCCCCCTCTCCTTGGTGGGGGTGGGGGCGCCCCCCCCCCCCCCCCCCCTCCCCCCCCCTCCCCCCCCCCCCTCCCCCCCCCCCCCCATCTTCTGCATTACGGTATTTCTTCATGTCCCCTCCCGGTACCCAAAAGATAGTAATGTAGAACTTCCCCCCCATCACCTTCACGAAATAACAAAGATATATTTTTGGAGGGGGTGGGGGTGGCTCCTGGCGGGGGGGAGGGGAAAGGGAAGAGAGGGGGCCGGGGGAGGGAGGCTAAACCAAGAAAGAACACCCGAGACCAAAAAAACAGCCATCCTCTTTTATAACCCCATTCTTTTTTTTCCCTACCTTGGTTGGGTTAGAAAGGAATAAAAATAAGGGGGGGGGGCCTGGCTGGAAGGTTATAGAACTCTCTGGACTGTTTTCAAAATTGTTTTGTAATTCCAAAATTATTTCAAAGTAAAAAGTATTTAAAAATTATTTAACATAAGAGGTAAAAATGTATGGGGACCACTCATTAACATAAAAACACACTACCTCTTCCAATAATTGTGCTAAAAAAACCGCAGCAATTACAAATAAGGCTTAAACCAGAATAAATGACAATTATTCATTAAAAGTCCATGAATAGGATAATCTAGAGAGCAGAGTAACTTTCCAGATAAATGACCTACCTTATTTTATTTTCCCCTTTACTCTTTTTTAATTCAATTCAATTATATTTTTTAACATCTATTATAGGCACAAACTGTGTTTGGGCCTGACAAGATTTTGATATATAAGAAAAGAATATTTTAGTACATAAATAGAAAAGCATAGAAAAATGACACTGGAAGTAACTTTTTACTCCCAGACAATCCAGCAGTCAGTCTGGACACCGTTTTCAGTGTAAATGTTGTAAGACTGGGGGCTCTCACAGCTGAAGTGTATCCCTTTCATAGTAAGTGTCTCTGACCACTAGAATCACCTTCAAAAATTACCCCTGAAAATGCCAAAATGACTCTGAGAAATACTCCATGTCTAGTCCTTTCTATTTTCATCCAATTATATGATGTCCTTTCAATAGTGTCTCTGACCACTCGAATCATCTCCAAAAATTACCCCTGAAAATGCCAAAATGACTCAAAAAATACTCCATGTCTAGTCCTTTTTATTTTCATCTAATCATTTGACATTGGTGCATTACTGTTTATAATGAGTACGAGGGGAAAGGTGAGGCTGGTAAAACCTGTGGTTTACTTGCGTACCTCTTATAAGAGATCAAAGGCAACATCACGTGAGACCAGGTACCCAAAGTGTGGTCTCGAAGCTAAGAGCTTCAACATCACCCAGGACCTGTCAGAAGTAAGAATTCCCAGGCCCTGTGCAGACCTGCTGAATCAGAGCCCCGGGTGATGTCCAGTGTCCATGTTTTCACAAGCCCCCCAGGTGACTCCGATGCACCTTAAATTTGAGAAATACTGATGCTTCAAAGAGCAGAAAGATTGGCCTGTAAACCAGGAGGCCCGATTCTAATCCTTGTTCTGTCACTAATTTCTGAGACGGATCTGTCACTTAGCTTCTGTGGGGTTCAGCCTCCTCATCAGACAATGAGGGAATGAAATAGATCGCTTCCACAGCCCTTATGTCCTCTAAAATGTGACAACTCTATGAGGCCCCAAAGTGAAAAAAAGATCCACACCATCTCACATATATCTCTTTCATCAAAAAGAAACAAAAGTTCTTCATCAACTGGTCTCTGAGTCATATTTTTCATTATTTTAAATAAAGCTGCATAAACTTTAATGAAAGTCATATAAACTCTGATTTTACAGTTTTCTATTTGTTCTATATCAAGTCTGTTTTAGAAGAGTTTCACATAATAACAAAAATTCCAAGAAACCATCTCTGAGTTGTAACTTCCGCCCCCCAACCCCTACCCCAAATTCATAATTTGAATCCCTAATGCCCAATGTGACAGTATTTAGAGGTGGGGCCTTTGGGAGGTAGGCTTAGTAAGGTCATGAAGGCAAGGATCTCAAGATGGGACTGGTGTCCTCTTAAGAGGAAGAAAGACCAGCATTCTCTCGCTCTCCACCACATGAGAACAGAGTAAGAAGGTAGCCATGTGCAAGCAAGGAAGAGCCCTCAGCAGGAATCAGCACCTTGATCTTGGACTTCTCAACCTCCAGAACTGTGACAAACAAACGTCTGCCGGCTCGGCTACCAGGCTACGGTGTTTTGTTAGAGCAGCACAAGCTGAAGAAGGCACTCAAAGACTCTGGTGTGGGACTCTCAAACACCACCTTACAGTTCAGAAGAAGGGTGCTCTGTGACCTCTCACAATGAGCGCGATCAGATCGGAGGAAGCATTTAGCAAGCATGAAAAACAGTAAGTTTTGTTTCCTAGACCTTTGGCCTAAGCTATACCAACATAAATATAAACTCTGTCTTTATTCTTCCTACATCTGCAGTTTATATCAGACACTAACACATGCTTGGCTCTGTCCTGGTCCAAGCTTCTATCAGCCTGATCCCAAGTGACCCCGGACCTTGGTATGATAACCTCACTATTCCTTCAGAGACCAAGAATAGTATTTCCCCTTTTGTGTATTTAAAATTATTGTGACTTTATGCTGGCAATATATATGTTTTCTGTTTCAATAATCTCTATGAAACTCAAAACCAAAATCATAATGCCCATTATTATCTCTTGCTATTCCACTAAACAGTATAACAACTCAAGGAGGGTTGTAATTACCACAGGTTTAAGCAAATGTTGTACAAGTGAGACATTATGCAATAATTCTTTCCTGGAAGAAAGAAATTATTTAGGAAAATGAAAAACTGTTGATTGGAAGACTCTTTTGTACTGTATTTCATCTTTAAAAAGTACACTTTAAGTTTCAGTTTGAGAAGATAAGAATGTTCTGGAGGCAAATGGTAATGATGGCTACACAATGTAAACGTACTTAATGTCACTGAACTGTACACTTAAAATGGTTAAAATGACAAATAATATATTATTTATATATATCATATTACCACCAAAAATTGATATACTGATAAATTACATTGGGCTTCCCAGGTAGCTCAGATGTTAAAGAATCTCTGCCTGCAGTGCAGGCAGAGACCTGGGTTCAATCCCTGGGTCAGGAAGATCCCCTGGAGAAGGGAATGGCAACTCACTCCAGAATTCTTGCCTGGAGAATCCCATGGATAGAGGCGCCTGGCAGCCTACAGTCCATGGGGTCACAAGAGTTCGACACAACTGTGACTAACACACACAGTAAATGATGATACCTTTTAAGATTTATATTTAAAACATACCCCTTCATTTCAAGCTAAGTGCCACTCTCGTTTCTTAAAATATTCGTGTAATAAACATTCTTGAGAAACTCAAAATAAAAAAAAATAATAAAATGTATCGGTCTTAGGTATTTCCATTACGACAGGGCTTTAATTTATCCTCCTATTCATGGATTCTTCTCACACCCTGTGATACCTGAGAAACAGATCTCTTCTCTGAAGGGCCGAGAGAGAGGGAGGGAGGAGAATCAGATTAGAAGAGTCTGTTTTATAACGGCTAGAGAGCTCTCCTCTAATAAAACCTAATTAGAATGAATGCTGGGGAGAATGTCCCATCAATCAAGGGAACCCCCATTAACCCTGGAGATCTCACTCAAGGCTGCACCCTGCAGGCTCTCAGCGCTCCTCCCCCGCAGTGACCACTCCCCTGTAGGCCCGGGCTCCACTTCAGCGCTGAGCAGCAGGCACTGTATATGTCTGTGTATCTGTCTCCACGACCAGCCCTGAAATCATCTCTGGCAACACGTTCATCTCTCCTTCACCTAGAAGGGTGTCTGACAGGAAGCAGGAAGTGTTTAAGTCAAGTCAGAGGCTGTGCTTTGCTGAACAACAATGGAACTCGGTCCAATCTTGCAGTTTTTCTGCAAATTTTAAATTATTCAAAAATAAATTTTTTTAAAGGGGGCGGGAGGTACCAGTAGCAACTGCGCTGACTGTCCGCAATCATCACAGCTGTCTCACATGTCACATCAGAAGACACGAGCTACTGGAGAGTCCTGCCCTAGTGTTCACCACCGGCGACGCCAGGAGGCCGTCATTTCACACGGAGCGAACTTGAAAAGGAGGCTTCCCTGGTGGCTCCGTGGTAAAGAATACGCCCGCCAGTGCAGGCAGGGGACCGGGGTTCCAACCCTGGGTAGGGGAAAATCCCCTGAAGGAGGGAAGTACTCTTGCCTGGAGAATTCCATGGACAGAGAGGAGCCTGACGAGCTACAGCCTATGGGGTTGCACAGACTCGGCCACAAGTTAGTGTCTGAGGACTTGAACACAAACTTGAAAAAGAATGAGTAACAAACATTTGAGACTGGAATCCCTGATGTTAACTTTGGCCAATTTATTTACTCTGGGTCTCCGTTGGTGAAAAGGGAATAATTCCTACTCTACAAGACTGCTATGCTAAATGAAGCATACAGAGTATCTGTCAAACGAGCTCCTAAGGATGCTCTGATCAATATACGTCCGGTCTTCCCACTGGACTAACAAACACTTCACCGCAGGGCAGGTGCAGGCGGTGACCAGTTCCAGGGGCTCAAACTGTAAAGTTCTCCTTCGATCGGCGCCAGGGCTACAATCCTCTATGAAGGAGTCCTGCACGTGTGCGCGTGGGTGCCCACACCGCCCAGGCGTCCTGTTGCAGAGTTCCCCTGGAAAACAACCCGGGCCGTTCACACCGCGGCGCAGCCGACAGGGGTCAGCCGCTTTTGCGGCCCGCGGCGCCCGGCCGGGTCCCCGGCGAGCGGCCCGAGAGGACGGAGGGCGCGCCCGCCGGCTGCACCGGGCGGGACCCGCGGCGGCCGGCAGCCCGGGCGGTCTGTGTCCTGGGCCGGGTGGCTTGAACCCGAGCGGCCGGGCCCCGCGGCCTCCGGCGCTCCGCCCGCCCGGCGTCCGTAACGGCGGCGGCGCGGCTCGGGAGGCCGGAGCGCGCGGCCAGGGCGGCCGGCCGCGGCGCCCGGGCGCGCTCGCTACCCTGCTGAGCAGCCCAGCGCGGGTAAGCGCCGATCGCGGGCGGGGGGCGCGCGATCGCGGCCTCGGCGCTGACAGCCAGCCCGGCGGGGAGAGCCCGGCGCGGGCTGCCGGCGTGTGTCGGGGGCGTCGGGGCGGCGCCGGGAGGGACCGGCGAGCCGGGAGGGGCGGAGGCGGGGGGGGGGGGCGGAGGCAGAGCGAAGGGGCCGCGGCGGGGCGCTCAGCGCCCATCGGCCCGCGCCCCAGCCCGCGGGCCCCCGCCCCCGGGCCCCGCGCTGACGCCGGACGGCCCCCGCCCCCACGCCCCCGCCTCGGCCGGGGGGTAGCTCACCTGTTTGTCGGCGGGGCCGCTCCCGCTCGCCCCTCTGACTGACTCCTCCGGCTCACCGTCTTCCCTCTGGGAGGAAGGGGCGGGACTTCCGGCTTCGGCGCTCCCCACTTCCGGCGGCTCCCAGGACAACTCGTTCGGGGACGGGGCGCCGGGCATCTTGGCCAGAACCCCGGATCTCGGAACCGGGGCTAGTGAAGGCCACATCGAGTTCTCCCTCCCTGTCCCGACGGGCCGAAGGACCTGTATTCCTCCTGTGTTCAGTCTGGTGCCTCTTGCCGGTAGTCACTGGGCTATGGAACAGGAAGTCCCGCCCCCTCCCCAAGTGAGGAAAACAGAAAAATCGGAGAGGTCGGCTGCAAACCAGGGAAGATGCAGGTCAGATCTGGGTGGACGACTGGCGGCGTCCGACCTGGAGGGCAAGGCGGGGTTTGCGGGGCTCCCCAAGCGGATTCCTGCCGGACGGTCCGCCGCCCTCCCGACCCCGTGCCCACCAGTCCACCCCCGCTCGCCCGCCTTCCTCCCGGGGAGGCCGCCGCCCTGGGCCCGAGCGGGCCGAGCGGAGCCTTGCGCTGGTCTTGGGGGAGAGGGTCTCTCTGCCGCGCCGGGCGCGGCTCCAGGGACTCAGGAAGGCCTGACAAGCGCCTCAAAGAAAAGGGATCCTCGGAGCCACGGGCCGAATTCCGATACTAACAGGGAGGCAGAGATGCCAAAGGTGGTTGTTGGCCGGTTTGGCAAGAGAAACCGAAGACACCTCGGGCGTTGAAGAAGTCCCCGCCGAACCGTTTTTATAAACGTGAAGGGCGCAGCGCAAGAAGGGTTAGGAAGACAGGCACGACAGAGCCTAGTAGCCATCGACCCCTCCTGCCCCTTTCCGGGGACTTCGGGAGACCTGAAGCTTACAGCCCTTTCTCAGGAGACTCAGAACTCCGGAGAGAGGAGTGGGCCGCTCTGCCGCCCCGCTTGGGGTCAGTGTAAAGACAGAGCTTGCTAAGGAGTTTTGACTTTATCTCGAAGATGTAGGGAGGGGAATTTCCTAAATAATCAGCTTTGTATAATTTTTAAGTAAGTGGAGTTTTTCCAGGATAGTATTACAATGATAGGCTTTCTCAACCTGGTGGATCAGATGTTAAAGAATCTGCTTGCAGTATGGGAGGTCCAGGTTCGATCTCTGGGTGGGGAAGATCCCCTGGGGAAGGGAATGGCAGCCCACTCCAGTATTCTTGCCTGGAGAAGCCCATGGACAGAGGAGCCTGGCCGGCTACAGCCCCAAAGAGGGAGACACAACTGAGGGACTAACATTTTCACTTCTCAACCAAATCAACTCTTAAGGGCAGTTCCAGATCAGTGATTCTGAATCAGAGCATTCAGGTGATAATCGTTTTTAAATACTGTCTTATATTTTTCATAGACATTATCTGGTCAAATTCTTGTTATAATCTACATGAAGCCTCATGTCTGGCACCCACAACAGAAAAATTGCAGTTTAGAAGAGTCAATTTTTCCCAAGATCACACAGCTAGGAAAGTTGGACCCCGCCTGTAAACTCTACAGTCAGCCTTTTCCAGTCCACCATGCATCTTTTGGATGACAAGGTGATGAATTTCTCAACAGTTACAATAGCTAGCACTGTTTTCTATGTGGAATAGACAGTTCTGATTTATCTTGCCACCTTTCTTTTCTTACCTTGGGAATTTGACATTCGTCTTCCTTCTTGGAGCAATGTAAGCAAACCTGAGTTTATTTTTCAGTTTCCCATCATCTGTTGTTTTACGGAGACTGGCAGGACCTTGACATTGTATAGTGACCTTCAGGAAGTCAAATTGACTTCATTTTCCTCATGTGTAAAATGAGTCATTTAGGGTGAAATTCCCTTCCATTTAAATTCTGTTAAATGTAAATGGAGATGTTCTCAAATTTCCAAGCCACAGTAATACTGTTACTGTCAGTAAAACAGACTTTGTTCCATTAGATGGTACTAATAACAGTGATGCTGTGCATGCTAAGTTGCTTCAGTCGTGTCTGACTCTGCAACCCCATGGACTGTAACCCTCCAGGCTCCTCTGTCCATGGGATTCTCCGGGCAAGAATACTGGAGTGGATTGCCATGCCCTCCTCCAGAATAACAGTGATAGCCATAGTTTATAAAGCACCTACTGTATGTCATGCGGTGGGCTAGAGAATCTAAGAATATAGGGAGAAATTGATTGTTTTTCTGTCTTGTTAAATGCTGTATATATATGTATGTCCTAGTATGTTTGTGTATATTATGTATACATAGTACGGGCTTCCTTGGCTCACTGAATCTGCCTGCTAAGGGGTCAGGAAGATTCCCTGGAGAAGGAAATGGCAACCCACTCCATTACACTTGCCTAGGAAATTCCATAGACAGAGGAACCTAACTGGCTGCAGGCCATGGGGTCACAAAAGAGCTGGACACCACTTAGCGACCAGACAACAATGCATATGTAATAAAGCCCCTTTGAAGCTTCTTCAAGAGAGATTTGTTAAAGGGAATGTCCTTCCGTGATTCCTGGCCTCCGTTTTTTCCTGATGGGCAGAAGTCATTCAGATCTTTTCTCCCTTTTATATTTCCCTATATGTAATTTTTCATTTTTCTCAGGCTACTTTCAAAATTTTCTCTGTATTTTTGGCTTTCAGCAGTCTTGATTATGCTGTGCCTTGACATGGTTTTCTTCATAGTTATTCTCTTTGGAGTTTTCTGAGCTTTTAATACCTGTAAATTTATGTATTTCAGCAAGTTTGGAAAATATGAAACAATTAGTTCTTGAAGTATTTTTTCCCATTCTCTTTTTCTCTTGAATTCCAGTTAAAGGATCAACCCTTTCCAGGATTGAACTGAGGTCTCCTGCATTGCAGGCAGATTCTTTACCATCTAAGCCTCCGGGAAGCCCCAGACATACATGACATCTGTTGATACTATGCATGACTCACTGAGACTCAGTCCTCTTGTCTTCATCCTTTTTTTTCCCCACTGAGAACTTGAGCTTGGATCATTTTCATCAGTCTGTCTTCTATTCACTGATTCTTCCATTGTCTCCTGTCATCTGTTAGAAGCAGCTAGTGATTTGTTTCCTTAATTCAGATATTATATCTTCTAGTTCTGAAATTTCTAGTTGGTTCTGTCTATTCTACTTCTAAAAATAAAAATTTCTATTTCTCTACTGAGATTTCTTATTTGTTGACTTATTAAAGGCATATTTTCCATAGCTGCTTTGACATTTCGTCTTACTACAACACTAGAATCATCTTCAGGTTAACCTTCATTAATTTGCTCTTTTCTCTTGATTATGAGTCATGTTTTCCTTTAAGTGTCCAGTAATTTTGGTTGTATCCTAGATATTTGAATAACCTGGAGACTCTAAATTCACATGTTCTTCTGCAGAGGTTGTTGTTACTGTTTTAACAGGCAGTTATTTTGGCTGTACTCATACTCTCTCTCTCTCATTGATAGCAGTGAAATCACATTCACTTTCGTCTACCTTAGCCGGCAGGATTAAACCTGCCTCACACCTACTCAGTCCCAAGGTCACCCAGAGACTCAGGCAGACTGCGTGGAACATGGGGCTGAAACTCCTCCCCTCACCCTGCACTGATGTCATCACCCTGGGGTGGGCCTTCTGGCTCCTCAGGTGTGGTTTTAAATAAAATTTAGATAACTGCCTTTATCTAGGTATTTATTTAAATTTGAAAGGAAGCATTGGTGAAGAAGGGGATGTGGGTTCCATCCCGGGTCTGTCAGCCAAGATTTCACATGCGGCAGAGCAACTAAGCCGACATGCCGCACCCACGATGAGAGAGCTCGCGTGCCACAGCTAGAGAATCCAGACACCGCTCAAAAGATCCCCTAAGCCGCTAGGACCCGATACAGCCAGAGAAATAAATAAATAGAAATGCAACCAAAAAGAAGTATTGTCATTTTTGGTGATTAACCATTCTTGATGACTACTTTTAACAGTGTCATTTAAAGTTCTAATTTCCTTTAAGTTAACGCCTTCTGCTATTACATTCACATGCCATACAATAACAGTGCAAGTGTGCTGTGAACACTTCACCACACTAGAATTTTCAGTGTAAGTTCTCCTTGAGTGCATTTTGGGGAAGTTCAATGTAGATGGTGAGATGATGTAAAACTTCATATTTTCTGTTACTCAAAGGCACAATTTCTCTGACATCTTCATTCTCAATAAGAAATTACACTAGAATGTTTTTAAGTAAAACTTTTCCACATAATGACAATTTTTTTCCTTGTTCAATCTACCTAATCAAAAAAAGCTGAGAAGCATTTATTTACTTATCATAACTGTTAAGAAATTATAGTCATTACACCTACCATCCGTTCTCCATATGATGCTGGAAAGAACAAGACTGCATTACTTTGCTTCAGAATTTCTGTCTGTACTTCACTGATTGATTGAGCCCTTGGACAGCCCTGCAAAGAAGAGAATATACCCAATGCAGCCCTCTGCCCACCCCCACCCCCCCACCAGGCTTTCTTCCTAGAAGAGGAAAACTGATTCAATTCATTAAGAGGGAGGTTTATCCTTCTTACTTAAGTGGCCTACGTCTAAGATGCAGATATTACAGGGTTGGTCAGTGGAAGAACAGGAATATATGCACGAGTATTAGGACTTAAGTTTCAGTGCCTGTCATGAATGGTAGTGGTATTATGAACAGGTAAACGATTATGCTAGATTTAACTATAGAGTACATTATCACAGAATATGCTAGATTTAACTATAGAGTACATTATCACAGAAACAAGTATTTCATCTTAACAGTCAAGACCTCAAATCATTATTTAACTCTTTAGCTATTACTTTTTCGGTTAATATCCAAACTTGAAACAAAATTTGAAAATTAATGGCCAAGTGGCATTCACTAGATATAACACTAAATATTTAAAATAGTATTTAAAAATCATTTGGACCTGTCATAAAATGGAATTTGCTTGGGGGCTTGTGTTTTAAGTGAGAGTAGCTGTCAGCAGAAGAGAGAAGCCAAGCACAGTTGCGTTATCTGAGCTTCCTTCTCACTCCACTCCTGGGAATGGTGGAGCACGTGTTCTGTTGCGCTCTCTGTGCTTAGCACAACCGTCCTCAGCTCAGTGGGCCGTCACCCTGCAGGAAACGCAGGGCAGCATTACCCAACTTATGATTGCTCAAGAGACATCATTCAAGTGAGGTCTGCTGACTCTGAGACGCTGGCATCCGATTCAGAAGTGCTCAGAATGAGACCGCATGGAACACAGTGACGGGAGCCATGAGGGGCTCACGGGCAGCTGGTCTGTGGCCCCGGCAAAGACTCCAGTGCAGCCCGGGAGACACGGGGAGCTGGGGAGCGTGACGTAACGCCCCAGCGTGACTTGTAACGCCCCAGCGTGACTTGTTTCGTGTGCTTTCCCCAGTACTAGCTGCCCACAAGTCAGTTTCACCTAGGAACAATGTGAGGCAGAGAGCATAAAGATAGACGTCCAGGCCAGGGACAACCCAAAAACGCAGCTGCAGAACCAGAGGATGATGTCAGCGAGCAATACTGAGCACCTACTGTATGCAGTGCACTGCGCTAGACCCGTGAAGTACAGAGATGAGTTGGAAATGGAAGAGATGGGAGAGAAATGTAAATGTTTGCTTTTTAAAATTTCCTTTCATTGGTCTCCTGCCCAATAACTGAGTCGATTTCTCTCTGCTCTCTCAGTGGAACCAACCTGAAAGATACTTCCTTTCTGGCTCCCAAATCACAGCAGAACCCAGGTTGTCACACGGCTCAGGGCCAGGTGGAAAACCCAGGTGGAGCTAAGAAAGTTGCGGAGACCCCTCATCACCCGAGGGCTGAATAATTAACTAGAGGTTGCAGGGCTCAGCAGTGCAGCAGGAAGGCAGATCAGTGAAGGAATAATCTTATAATTTAGTGCCTTGGTAAAACTGATGTTACTTTGCTCAGAAGTGGCTACAACGTATCTTAACCACCCTTGTCAGCTGTCTAACATGAACACCCCTTTAAAAACACAAAGGGGTGGACTTCTCTGGTGATCCAAGATTCTGGCTGCCAACACAGGGGACACAAGTTTGACTCCTGGTCCAGGGAGATTCCACATGCCATGAGGAAGCCAAACCAGAGAGCCGCAGCCCCTGAAGCCCACGTGCCTGGGGCCCCCGCTCCACAGCGAAAAGGCCACGGCCGTGAGGAGCCCACGTGCCTGGGGCCCCCGCTCCACAGCGAGAGAGGCCACGGCCGTGAGGAGCCCACGTACCACGCGGAGAGCGGCTCCCGCCGCCTCAGAGACAGCGGGCCCGAGCGCAGCAGTGGAGACCCAGTGTAGCTGCGATACATCTTTAAAATTTTTTAATATTTTTACAAAATACAAATTGGCATCATAAACTTTTATATATTTAGTTGTTGGGAATTCTGTGAAGTACACCAGGTAGGTCCCACAAAATCCAAGATATTAGAAGATTCAGTGTAAACTGATGAGCATAAACCAAGCTTAATAGGAAAGAATATGAAACACCTGTCAGTACTTTACAGCTAGATTAATTTTATTTATTTGTGTTTATTTGGCAGTGCTGGGCCTTCATCATGGCATGACCCCTGTTCCCTGAGCAGGGGTCAATCCAGGTCCCCTGCGCTGAGAGCGGGCGTCCTACCCACTGGACCCCCAGGGAAGTCCCAACAACTAGTATTTAAATGTCCTCTAGCATCAGAGGAAGAGTGCCCCCGCCTGAGCGGCCTCGTGAGGCTAAGGCCTCAGCTGGGTCCCATGTCTGTGACGCTGAATTACTGGCCCTTGAGTCCAGCCATGTTAGATGAGGGGCAGCAAGTTTTAAAACTGACATTTGAAGAACCCATGAAGCAGTGGGATGTCTTATGCTTGTTTTTTATTTAGATTTATAAGAGAAACATTTTTTAATAAACCCTTAAATCCTTCTCCATTAATGTGATTTAAATAATGAATTTATAAAGATTAAATCGGCTTGTTTACATATCCTCGACTGTAGAAAAATTGCAATTTTTTGTTTGTTTACACCATCAAATCCAATCAAGCCAAACAAGATGGTTAACTGAAATGTTGAATGATTAATGCATTGGCTGCTGGCTTTAAATTTAGACTGTGTTACTGATGTCAGAGTTGATTAGTTCTCTATCTAAAACTGATGCTATTAAGAGCTTTGAGCAATTTAGATGTAGTCATTGAGTAAAGTTCCAGCTGGGTGAAAGAAATCCTATCAGGATGAATTCTGGCAAATTCACATGTGCACAGATGCTGAAGAGAAGGCAGGCCTTTACTGGAGGGGCAGGAAGGAAGACCAAGATGCAAGAGGGGCAGCAAGCTGGCATCGGGTAAAGAGGCTCAAAATTTCAAACACACTCATCTTCACCCAAGGAATCCCAGGGGGCATGATCCCACTGATGATTTCCATCTCAGCAGTTTTGAAGAAGGAAAAGGGGAACAAGAGGTTAGGGTGGCACCATGCTGTAGCTGAGCTTCCCAGGTGGCGCTAGTGGTAAAGAACCTCCTGCCAGCGTTGGAGGCATAAGATATGCGGGTTTGATTCCTAGGTCTCGGAGATCCCCTGGAGGAGGAAATGGCAATCACTCCAGTATTCTTAGGTCACCTCTCCCAGCTCTAGAGGAAGGTAGGGTGGAGTGTTATTTACAACCCACCTAAGACTCTCTTATTTTGGGGCTTCCCTGGTGGCTCAGCTGGTAAAGAATCCGTCTGCAATTTAGGAGACATGGATTCGATCCCTGGGTTGGGAAGATCCCCTGGAGAGGGAATAGCTGCCCACTCCAGTATCCTGGCCTGGAGAATTCCATGGACTATACAGTCTGTGGGGTCACAAAGAGTCAGACATGACTGAGTAACTCACTTTCACCAGTATTCTTGCCTGGGAAAATCACATGGATGAGGAGCCTGATGGGCTACAGTCCATGGGGTCTCAAGGAGTTGGACACAACTGAAGCAGCTTAGCACATGAACATGTTTTAGTAACTCCTAGCAGGGAACCCACAGGGGAATCATAGTAGTCAATGCAGGAGACCAACACATTTATCAACAAGAGAAACAAAACGTAAGAGCAGGGATGACATAGGATGGACAGTCAGTGGGTGGAATGAATGTGTCTCTTGAGCACTTAGAGGCCTGGAACACAAACCGGGATCACGCCAATGGAATTGCAAGCAGAGAACGTAGTTGGAGGCTTGTCCTCGCCCTGAAGGGCACTGCAAGCCCAAGGCGGAGAGGGCTGCAGCAGGACCTGGGGAAGCAACTTGTCCAAGGCGGCTGTGACTTCAGAAAGGCATGCAGCAGCGACATTAAACCATGTCCAATGTCTGTGTTTCAGGGATATTTTATTAGTGGTCCAAAAGTCCAGGGACACTCTAAAACAGGAGGGGAAACATTATTTTCAAGAGCAAAACTCTCTGGATATTTAGATTCTGTTCTTGCCCAGAGTCATGTGAGAGGGGAATCTATTAGTAATTCAGACCGAGGCTGGAAGGTTCCTACCATGATGAATGCAGCTTTGCCATCTCTAGGAAAAAGGCAGCAAATAATTTGGATCCCTCTATATAGTTCCTCCTAACAAAAGAAATAAGAGACACTGTTACTCCTGCTCAAATGAGAGGAAAAGGGGTCTATACTTTAAACAGGAAGCCTTGATGATGCACATTCCAACTAGAGGATGCAGCCTGTCTGGGGTCAGCGGTGTGGAGACCCCGGGCTTGTGCAGGGAGGCATGAGCGCCCACAGGGTCCACTCACCTGTTGATCTTCTCATTCTGAGAGTGTTCCCCGTCATCCACAGCGCCCAGTGGCAGCATTATCACACTCTTCTGGGTGGTGTCCTGGAGGATCTTGGCGATGGGTATGGTTGACCCATCCCGGATCATATCTGGCTCTGTCCCAAACACTGAAATGCAGGAAAGGCAGGCATTTGAAGAAAACAATGGCAAGACCACCCCAAGTAATCTCCTCAAATGTACTGCTTACTTTGTCTTTTCCTTAAAAAAATCATTAAAAATTTGATATGTGGGATAAAAAGCTTCTTGATTCCACATAATATATATTCTAAAATCATCAAAAGAGTCAAGAAGAAAACCACAGTTGTCTTCTTTACAGTTATTTAACATTTTTAACATGTACTTAAAATATATATATTTTTCGGGGCTTCCCTGGTGGCTCAGTGGTAATGACAATCTGCCTGCCAATGCAGGAGACACGCGTGCAGTCCCTGGTACAAGATTCTCTTCTGTGATTTTGCTTCTTTTTTCATTCCAGCAACTTGTCCTCTAGCCTGGAAGGTCTGAACTCATCTCTTTCTATGCCTTAGGATATCCATTAATCCTATTTCCTGGAGTACCTTGAAAGTTTAGAGCAACTAGGCCCAGAGGCCACAACCACCAAGCCTCTGCTTTAGAGCCTGCTTGCCTGGAGCTCGTTCTCCACCACATAAAAAGTCATGCATTTTTAGCAGGAGTACCATGAGATGGTGTACCCACTTTTATGGTTGCTACATGAATTAACTATTGGGAAAGTGGGACTTCTTTTGTTTTTATTTTTAATCAACATATAAATAGCTGTATTCCACTATTACCTGAATGCCTCAGTATTTGTGTACTCAACATTCAAGGTACTCCAGGAAATAGGTTTAATGGATATCCTAAGGTCTAGAAAAAGATGAGTTCAGACCTTCCAGGCTAGAGGACAGGTTGCTGGTGACAGAGCAGGAATGAAAAATGCAAAATCACAAAAGAGAATCTGCCCCAGGACTTTCTTATCCACAGAGCAAGGTGTGAAGGTGAATGAAGGCAGTGGATGTTGTTAGCAGAATGGTCCAGAACATAGGCAGGCCCTAAGCTGCGTCAGCTTCCCTGCAAGAGTAGGTCAGGCCTTGACATTTCAATCACAGGCCTCTCTTCAGTGGCCGTTCCTTTATCTTCCTAACCCTTCCTCCTTTCTTCTTCACTCGGCAGTGGGGACGATTATCTAGCTCTAAGTCTTGGACTTGTCCTGTGATGGTTAATGTCTGTGTCCCTGGACTGACCATCCTGGTAGAGAGTGAGGGCACCAAGGAGGTCTGGACCCCAAGTTCCACCTCACCAGCATTAGGGGCGTGCCCCAAGGCCCCTCTCTGTATATAAACAAGCGTCAGTGTCTTCCTGTCTCACATTTGGACAGACCCCCAAGGCCGCCCTGCCTTTAGGAGAGCCCCCCATTTTGTAATTGTTGGCAATGTCCCACTCCTGTTGAAAAACGGCTGACTATTCCTTCTCCCCAGCAGCCAGGGCCCAGACACGTGTCCCCTGCTCACCACTCACAGGATCCTGTGAATATGAAAGTCAAAAGAGGTGCCACGGAGAAAATTACAAATAAAGCTACTCCCCATTTCTGGAGAAGGACCACTGGTTTTAGATACAGATGGGCTGGAACTGAGTTTCTCTTGTGTTTTGTGATTTTGTACAAGGAGCTCAAATCCAGGAAGCTGCTTCAGTGGAAGCTCATGTTCCTGCCTTGGGGCTGTTTGCTCCAGCCAGGCAGTCCAGCAAGGGCTTTGGAAGAATGAGACCATACATGGTGGGAATTAGAGACCCAAACTCATGCCAAGATGGGTCCATGGTTAAACATTCTCATGGGGGGACCCTGTGTTCACCCAAAACCCAAGCAAGGAGGGTCAAGCTTACACATATACACACCCCTCTAGGGTAAGCCTGGCTCCTGGAGAATGCCCTGCCTTACGTAGAAGGTCTGGTTTTCTGCTTCCTGATGCCCTAAGACCATTAATACCCAAAGCGCCTTGTGACCAGGAAGAGCAAATTCCCGCAAGGCAGCCTGGTGTCAGCTTGCTCATTCCACTAAATCTTAGCTGCTTCATGTTTAATCCCAGAGGATTTCCTTTACTTTCATGCAGCTTCAGCTGTGCCTTTAAAAGGATGTTTTTAAATATTAGTCATCATTTCCTGGGTCAGGAAGATCTCTTGGAAAAGGAAATGGCAACCCACTCCAGTATTCTTGCCTGGAAAATCCCATGGACAGAGGAGCCTGGTGGGCTGTAGTCCATGGGGTCGCAAACAGTCAGACATGACTGAGTGGCTAACTCTTTCCACACTCCCATCATTTCTATGAGCACTGGAGCTTTTCAAGTCCATCATTTCCCCCAAAATTCAAGTCTCCTAGTGAGCTTAAATGCTGGCTTTTCCACTAATAGCTGTGTGCCCTTCAGCAAATTACCTTGTCTCTTTGGGCCTTATTTGTAAAATGGGGAAGGTAATAGGGAAGACTCATGAGACAGAGCATTTTGCTTGCTAATACAGCCCATAGGAAAAAGACGACACTGAGGCTTTAATCTCACCTGCCTTACCCACTGCTCCACCAGGCACCAACCCCCCACAGTAAACTGGCAACTCAAAATATCTTAAGCCCAACCTGTTCTGATGGCTCTTTTTGCTGCAAGATACTGATGGCCACTGATATTTGCGATCCATGGGTGCAGTCCCAGTGTCATGGAAACAGTCATCTGGTTGGAGCTGTTTCTTTTGGAGAATATGTATTCAAGATGCTGCTTCACCTGAAAGGTAACATTTTCAGGTTTAAGAGAAGCCTTCAAGTAATTCTCTCATACCATGAATGCACAGTCATCTCTCATCAGGAAAAGAATTAAACCTCAACCCAACAAATTTGAGTATTTGGGGCTTTGCCTGAGTTCTTCCAGAGGGCCGGCCTGCAGTGAGCAGGCTCTCCAGGATTAGGGGGTGAGCGGGGGGGCTTCATCCAATGGGAGCAACACTGGGTCTCACTCCCCTTCCTCCCCTAGACTCTTCAAGCCCAGCCCTGCCCCAACCATTCCTCTGCACGATGTCTGTTAGCATCTGGTTATTTGGAATTTTGTTAGTTATGAAACATAATACAAGTATAACTTCATCTGATGACTGATTGCCCTCTTTGGACTTATCAGTACCTTCATGACTATTTGGGGAACATCATGAATTTAGAAATTTCCCAGAAGTGAGAGCAGTTCTGAGCTAAGCTGTGAAGGAGCCTTGTTATCAATGTCCTTCTCTTCCCTCGGCTCTGTTAGCTGCTACTAGGGAAATCCTCCGAGAGTAACTTCAGGCTCTGAAACAGTCCTTCCAGGGAACTCCTGGGAGTCCAGGGGCTGGAACTCCATGCTCTCACTGCTGAGCGCCCAGGTTCACCCTCTGGTCAGGGAACTGGGATCCTACAGACCGTGTGATGCGGCAAAAACAAAGCAGAACAAAAAATCCTTCCACTCTTGGCTTCAGCAGATGTCAGTGGACACCTGTCATGTGGCGGGAACCGTTCCAGGTGCTGGGTCAGCACCCAGGGGGTCACAGCTGTGAGCAAAAGCAGGATGGCCCTGCCCTCCTGGAATCTATATGTTGTAGAAAGAGGGACAGTAAGTCCACAAAGAGAGGGAGGGGGGGAGAAGGGAAGAGGGGGAGGAGGGGGAGGGAGGGAAGAGGGGGGGAGGAGGGGGAGGGAGGAAAGAAGGAGGGAGGGAGAGGGGGGGAGGGAGGAGGGAGGGAGGGGGGGAGGGAGGGAGGAGGGAGGGAGGAGGGAGGAGGGGGGAGGGGGGGAGGAAGAGGGAGGAGGGGGAGGGAGGGGAGGAGGGAGGGGGGGGAGGGAGGGGGGGGGGGGGGGAGGGGGGGGAGGGGAGGGGAGGGAGGGAGGGAGGGGGGGGGGAGGGAAGGAGGGGGAGGGAGGAGGGGGGAGGGGGGGAGGGAGGGAGGAGGGAGGGGGGGGAGGGAGGGGAGAGGGGGGGGGGGGGGAGGGAGGAGGGGGAGGGAGGGAAGAGGGAGGGGGAGGGAGGGAGTGTGTGGATGCAATCAACAATAAAAGGGAGATGACACGGGGACAGAAAGGGATGGGATGAGGTGTTTCCTGAGCGCATTTATTCAGAGTCTACTTTCCATTAAACTTGAGCGAACTGACACTTGGTGGATAATTTAGACACTGAACTCCCACCAGATAGCGTTGTCATTAAAATGGCTGCGTTCAGAGAGTGGATTTCAGACAACTCGGACAAACTGATGACTGCGGCTGCAGATTTTTCCGGCTCAGTCCAGCCGCAGGCAGTTAGCTGCTTCATCTGGATGGAAAACCAATCTTGCCTTCATGTCTACCATTTAATCTTAAAATTTCCCATCACTCCAACTCCAAATGGTCACTTATCTGACTACTGTAATTGCATATAATTGAGCAGAGAGATTTTCACCAAACTAAAATTTCTATCAGTTTCTTGACATTTGTTCCAGTCCCTTTTCTACTGGGAAAAAGAATGATACTTCGGTGCTAACAGCTGAACTTCCCCCTACACTGTGGTGTACAGCACTCGGACGCAGTGCAGAACCAGGCACGCAGTTACCTGGGTCTCCACTACAGACATATCCATGTGAGGGACTAGACGAATGGAGAATTTTCCTATGACTCGGCCAGGAATGACCGTTTTGGCTCCAGGCTCATGAAACGCACCCTCAATCCCATGGATAGAAAGAGATGGGTATCTCCATAGGTGCATTAGAAGTTCCTCCTATGAGATAAAATTATTACAGAGAAGAATGTTTCATTAAAACCCAGCTTAGTGGTATCGCTTGTGTCACCAGTTTCTGTACGTCTGTGACATCGCTCACGACAAGCTAATTATCACCTCCTTACTGAGACGGGGCTGGACGACAATACTGGTGGACTTCCCCGAGGACCCAAGACCTGCCCGAGCCGCTTCCGCCGACCACAGCCCCTCATCACGCCAGCTCTGAAGTTTGCAGTTAAAACTGGGGTTCAATTATAAATTTCTGTCCCCAGCCATTCCAGTGATAACTTGTGTGCTAAATGCATTTTGTTTTCTTTGACAGAAGCCGTCAAAGAAATCTGCAGACATTTGAGCCTAGGGCCCCCAGAGAATCAGTCTGAGCGAACAGATATACTTCGTGATAATAAACTCCTCACTTCTGTTCAGGGTCCCTCCCTCCCCTGGAGGCTCCTCCTCAGGAACCAGCCAGAGTGACCCGTCACTGGAGGGGCACTCGGGTTTTTGTTTCTTAAAAGGAGGAGGAGAAGCTGAAGGAAAAGCAAAGAAATCTAAATTGGCCAGTGTGTGCGTGCTGAGTCACGTGTCTGACTCTGTGTGACCCTACAGCTTCTCTGTGGGGCTCTACAGGCACGAATACTGGAGTGGGTTGCATGCCCTCCTCCAGGGGATCTTCCCGATCCAGAGATAGAATCTCTGTCTCTTATCTCTCCTGCAGCGGCAGGCAGGTTTTTACCACTAGCACCATCTGGGAAGCCCAGATTTGCCAGTAGCCAAGGCTTTTGGCTCTGGGCTTATTTACTACACTGAGGCAGTGATGGAGAATTTACAGATTAAACCCTAAAGCTCTAGTTTTGTCTTTTTAAAAATAAATTTTTAAAAAGAACAGTTAGGGATCTTGGAACTGAAATAATCTCAGCCTATCTCAACCTCTAAATAGACAGGAAGCTCAACTCACGGGCTGAGGCTGGCATGGGGTGAGTCTCATAAACCGACTAGAAACACACGGCCGAGAGTCTGGCCACCCACGGCCCATGCCAGACGGACCCCAGGAAAAGGGCTGGCTGATCTTGACCGTGGGACGGGACCCTGAAAGGGAAACCTGCCCTCATGAGCACGTGCTCCCAGCTCTGAGATGTGCAGAACAGCAGCGCATGGCAAACCAGGCGCTGGGAAAGCACAGGTTCTCAGCATTCCTCTTTCAGATTACCCGTCGAGGAGTGACCGACCTTGGTGTCAAACAGGAATCTCTTAACCTGGCTGCTGTTCCGGTACTCCTCCATGTCTAGGTCGATGTCCTCATACACCCTCTTCTCCTCTTCTGTAACAGGAGCCACGTGCTCATAGATCCCAGGGACCAGGATGCGGCCAGACGCATCCACCAGGCTGCCTATGAGAGACACACAGGGGCGGAGGCAGGGGGCAGTTGCAGACATTGGGGTCCTAGCCCTGGAGAGGAGCCTTAGGATGGACGTGATTGTTTCTGGCCTGCTAATCTGCTTCACCAAAACCCCATAGCTCATAAGGTAAAAACTGTAATGTTCTTTAACATTTGTTAAAGAACAAATATTCATTCATTATAAAGAAGAAATTAAAGACCATATTTTATAATATACATTCATTATAAACAAATATAACCATAACTGCTCTTCAGGGATGTACTTGTAGATGCTGTGTGCTTATCTGCCACCACCCACCCCCAGGGTCCTGAGTTATGAATTCCCCTCATTTAGCCCAATAAGGAGTATCATATATCAAATAAATGATGCAAACTCATTAGTAAAATTCAAGTCAAAAATAAATTGGGCACCGACAGACTGGGACTGTCTGTAACTGATTTACAATCCGCCTCTGTCAGCCCTTGCTCCTTGAAAGAAAAGCTATGACCAACCTAGGCAGCATATTAAAAAGCAGAGACATTACTTTGCCCACAAAGGTACATCTAGTCAAAAGCTATGGTTTTTCCAGTAGTCATGTATGGATGTGAGAGTTAGACAATAAAGAACCTGAGAACTGAAGAATTGATGCTTTTGAACTGTGGTGTTGGAGAAGATTATGAGAGTCCCTTGGACTGCAAGGAGATCCAACCAATCCATCTTAAAAGAGCTCAGTCCTGAATATTCATTGGAAGGACTGATGCTGAAACTGAAACTCCAATGCTTTGGCCACCTGATGAGAACTGACTCCTTGGAAAAGACCCTGATGCTGGGAAAGATTGAAGGTGGGAGGAGAAGGGGACAGCAGAGGATGAGATGTTTGGATGGCATCACCGACTCAATGGACTTGAGTTTGAGTAAACTCTGGGACTTGGTGAGGGACAGGGAGGCCTGGCGTGCTGCAGTCCATGAGTCAGACACCAACTGAGCAACTGAACTGAACTGAATTTCTGTCATCCCACTGAAAACAACACAAAACTTAAAAGCCCCATCAGTGACACAGTCACTGAGTCTTTAGCATCACTGAACCTAAACTTCTGCTGCCCGGCCCATCTTCAAGGACAGAGGTGAATGGCAGACAGATCTTCTGGCAACCCAGCCAGAAAGAGACAGATAGGGAACCAGCAGTGGGACCAGCCAAGGCATGCGGCACAGTCAGCGGTGAGAACAGACACGTGTATCTGAAATGTCAAGGGCAGCAGAGGCCAGGATGCCCAGGGTCCGGGTCATGGTGCCCATTTAGCTGGTGTGGCCAGACCTCACCCCTGAGTGGGGCAGAGGTGATTCATACAGACATCTGAGACCCGAAGCTCTGATCTGAGCAGCTCACCACTTCCTCCAGCAGAAATGCCCCGGGGCCCAGTCCTGTAAATCTCTGTTTTCTCAGGATGGAAGTGGCCTTCCCCATGCCAGCTGGGGGAGTGAGTATCTGATTTATTTCAAAAACAAACTGAAAACATATGCTTTTCATCCCATTCAGGACCCTGGTGGGACTTTTCCTAGCAGAGACTATGCCCTGGCAGGGCTGAATGGAATTCCGTGTCTGGGTGAAACCATAGTCTACCAGGATGTGGTGAGGCAATAGTGCCGGGCTGGTGGAGGGGACTTCTAAATGCAGTCCCAAAGACATAGGGATGCCACACATTCTGTGCAGGGAGGCAGCGGAGGATAAGTCTGGTAAAACAGATTATTTTATCTCCCCTACCCTGCAAAACAAAAATATTAAGCTGTATGCTATCTGAATTCTTCTGGAAACAATTTAAACACTTTAAAGAAAAATGGCTCGCTATTTTCTGTCTGAAGCCATCAATCATAAAAAATACTGGCCAAGAGTTATATTGCAGGAAAACTAGAAGGCCTTAAAAATACATGATAGATTAATAGGCAGACAGAAGAGAGAGCACAGACAATAGATGGATCTCACTATTTCACTGGGTGATGAAGGGGCAGGATGCACGAGGATAAAGTGACACTAAAGTCCAGGGGGCGACCGCCCAGCAGGTCTGCCGGAGGGCTGGTGGTTCCCTGGGGAGGCCCCAGGCCACCGGGATGTGAGCATGCAGGGCTGAGTTAGCGCTGTGTCAAGGCGCAAAAAGGAGGGGTCTTTGCTGATTGATCCCCAGGGTGCATGCGTGCTAGGTGGCTTCAGCCCTCCAGGCTCCTCTGTCCATGGGACTCTCCAGGCAAGAATACTGGAATGCTTTCTGGCAGTTTGTCCAAAGGAACTTACTGTGAAATTTGCACAAAGTCAATCTTTATCAGGTGAGAAAGATCCAGATGTTGTGGGGTCTGAAGTGTCTCTAACCTGAGAACCTCTCTTTATAAAAAGAAGCAAATTATGACTTGAATTGATGCTTTTGAACTGTGATGTTGCAGAAGACTCTTGAGAGTCCCTTGAACTGAAAGGAGATCAAACCAGTCAATCCTAAAGGAAATCAACCCTGAATATTTGCTGGAAGGACTGATGCTGAAGTTGAAGCTCCGATACTTTTGCTACCTGATGTGAAGAACTGACTCATTTGAAAAGACCCTGATGCTGGGAAAGATTGAAGGTCAAGGTAGAAGGGGACAACAGAGGATGAGATGGTTGGCTGGCATTACTGACTCAAGGGACATGAGTTTGAGCAAACTCTGGGAGACAGTGAAGGACTGAGAAGCCTGGCGTGCTGCAGCGCATGGGGTCACAAACAGCTGGACATGACTGAGTGACTGAACAACAAGAACAAGTTATTACAGCATGTGCAGAGTCCCTACCAGAACTGTGCAAGCCACCCTGCAGATGAAGCTTCCTTCAGCTCCATGATCCACCTGACTGCTGGACTGTCCAGGTGCAGGTGAGAGCTACAGGTGAGTCAGGTGGGTGAGCTGGCTGCCTGGACACAGACACAGACACACACACAATTACACTCACCTGCATCCACCAGGCCCACCACTGGAGAAGTTAGGGATGAGGAGTGGGGGGCAGCGAGCAAACTTGTTAGGGGAAACACTGACTGAAACCGCCCACCCTGGCCAGGCACCACAGTAACCATCTGCATGGGTTGTTTTATGACAGGAGGTGCTGGTAAGGTATGTGGAATTAGCAAGCCACCACCAACCAGAAGAATTACAGGAAAGGTCAAAAGGAGATGCCACTCTTCCTACCAACCCCCAGGGTCCTCCTCGCTGGCATCCACCTTGGCTGAGTAGTGCCTGTGCCACCAGGAAGGACCCTGAGTCAGAGTGATTGGCCAGAGAGCACCCAGAAATGAATCCCATCACCATAAAACCCAGGACGGCGAGCCACATGGCAGAGCAGTCCTCCTGGGCCTCTTCCCCTGCCGCTGTCCACCCGGGGACCCTTCCCAGTGAAGTCTCTTGCTTTGCCAGCACGTGTGTCTCCTCAGACAATTCATTTCCAAGTGTTAGCCAAGGGCCACTCTTGGGCCCTGGAAGGGCTCTCCAGTGCTGCAACAGACTCACTGGTGTCCCTGAGCCACATGGGGTCCTGGGGACCTGCAGGACAGAAGCCAAGAGGTGTGGGTAGACTGGGCACCGGCTCAGGATGCTTTTCCAGAAGGGTCTGTCCACCACTGTCCCCGAGGACGGCCAGATGTGTTGTGACACCCAGTAAATGAAAAGGGGGTAGATTGAGAGAGGGTTTCAATCCATGGAAATAAATAACATGGACTTAATAAGCCTCAGGTGTTTTAGGTTTTCCTCTGAAAGTGAATGTTGATCAGTCATGTCTGACTCTTTGCTACCCCAGGACTATACAGTTCATTGAATTCTCCAGGCCAGAATACTGGACTGGGTAGCCTTTCCCTACTCCAGGGGACCTTCCCAACCCAGGGATCGAACCCAGGTCTTCTGCATTGCAGGAGGATTCTTTACCAGCTGAGCCTCAAGGGAAGCCTAAGAATACTGGAGTGGGTCACCTATCCCTTCTCCAGCGGACCTTCCCAACCCAGGAATCAAACCAGGGTCTCCTGCACTGCAGGTGGATTCTTTACCAGCTGAGCCATTAGGGAAGCCCCAAGTTTTCCTCTGCTCCGCCCTTATTCAGGGCTGGTCTGAAACCCAGCAGGAGAGGGTTGAGTCCAACAGAACCACGTGAGCAGATTCCTTAAGGCTTAAACACTGAAACAGGACGTTACCAAGAAGAGCGACCAGATCCGCCATGGGTTCGTTGAGGATACCACCAAAGGTCCCCGAATGGAAATCTTGATCCCGGCATTTCACCTGAAAGACAGGCAAAGGGAAAGCAGTTGCCCCCCCGCATGGCCGCTCGACGACAGCCCTCCCCTGGTGCCAGACCCGCCCAGGCGGCCCTCAGGACTCAGGTGGGTTAGCTGACACCTCCGCCGTGTTTCTCGCACACGACGGGGGGCGGGGGGAGGGGGGCGGAGGGCCTTCATGTCCCACTGGCTCCCCTGAAACTGGTGTCTGCCCCCAGCCTCGCCTCCAGCAGCGCTGGGTCGCAGGCCACCAGCCCCCTGGCCCACGGCGAAGTTCATGGAGCTGTCTCCCTCTTGTTTGACCCGTCTCTTAGCCCTCCTTCCAGAGAAATTCTCCAAGAAACTTCCTTCTGCTTGCTCTCTCTTGCCCGCAGGACCGGTCTCCTTGTCTCTTCTAATAATCGCTTTTCTGTCTGCTCACCCCGATGTGAGCCTGGAGCCTCCTTCCTCTGCACATGGAGTGAGACCCAAACGGCTCCTTCACGGGCTCCACAGGCTCAGCGCTCATCCCTCGAGGTCTGACCTTGGACCCACCCACAAGACCTAAGGCTTCTGTCTGGTATTCAGCATTTCGGTGTGCTCACAGCTGCTGAACTGGAGGAGGTCTGGAAGGGAATATCTTCTACAGATACCTCCCACAGCTGCCGTTTCCAGGAGGGCTGCGAACCTGTGACTCCATCCCCTTCACATGACCTTGGCCTTCTCCTGTGCACACAGTGTCCAACCAGCTCCCAATTTCTATTGAGTTTGGGTTTTTGGGGGTTTTTTTTTAATCGTTTTCAGCTCCTTCCCTCTCAGCTTTCCTGCCAGGCTGGCCCTGCCCTGCCCTGCCCTGCCCTGCCATGCCCTGCCCTGCCATCTCACTGTCAGATGAATCTTTCACTTACTCACTTAAGCCCTCCGCCTCCTCAGGCAGCAATGCTAACAAAGCGTTTGGGTTGGTAGTGCTCCTCCGGGACCCCACGCTCTTATCCCTCCTTCTGGCCCCAGCATCTCTCCTGCACCCCCCTGGCCACAAACCCCTCTGCCTCTTCACTCCAGAAGCATACACAAAGCACATGCATTCACTACTGGGGGTTTCATGGACTCCCCCAATCCCAACCTCGTGATCCCCCACACCGCGTCAAGCACCCAGGTCAGCGTCTGCTCCGTCCTCCCACCGGGATCCCAGTGTGGACACCCCCACCTCCCTGACAGCCACAGTCGGCAGGTACCTCCACGGTGAAGTAGCTGTTCCCCGCGTCCCGTAGATGAGCGCCGGCTTCCTCTGGCTAATCCACAAGTTGTCCGAAATCACGATACAGTCCACACTCGCGAAGAACCCAGACTTTTCTTTCCGGACAAGTTCCTCCAAGGCTAGAGACCCGGCCTCCTCCATCCCTTCGATGAGGAATTTGATGTTCACCGGGAGATCCTGCATTAACGATGGGGCAAATCATGCTGCAGGAAAGAGTGGACCCCTTGCCCTTCACCTTTTGAAAACCCAGGATGTGTTTTTGTGTAGCATAAATACACTGCACTGTTACACACGTTCCCACAAGCCTGTTGACAATGAAGCAGTTTTAACTCAGGTTTTGAGCAAGTCAAAATAATGGCCAATGAGGCAGGAAACTCATGTTGGCGACCACGGATCTGGGAAGGGCGTTCCTAAAGAAAAGGCCGTGTCCACAGCACAGGGTTCTGCTCAGCCCTGCAGAGGGGCCCTACCCTCCACTCCCCAAGAGGACTTTTTCCAGGAAGGTTACTCCATTCCAAGTCTCTTTTCTGTCCTCATAATTCTGAGCATGATAAATGAGAGCTCTTTCCTTTGAAAGGGTGTCTAATGTTTAAGCCTCGGGATAATTTTTATTTCAAGTATCTGTTATTTTTCAGCTGAGCTCAATCTGCCTTTTAACTTATTCAAAGGCTTTGATCTCGCAGCAAAATGGAACTTGAGGTTTTCTCTAGTTAATATTAGGGTGACTTTAAAATTTTTCAATGTGCCTTTCCCCCATTTGGTTTTGATCTTTTTGTATCTTTATAATGTATAACTTCATATCTTTGAGAGGCATGTGGAGAGGAGAGGTCAATGACTTTTCCTGGCACAGGAGGCTAAATGGGGGCGGTAGGGGTGGAAAAGTGATTCAATGCAGATGAGGCAGCACAAACATACTAATTAGTTCTAATGAGTGAGACTGACTCGCCCCAGATGAACAAAGGCAGGATGAGTGGGGGATTATGTATGAGAAAGTAAGTGACCTTGGGTCACTCAGTTGGTTAAGGGGATTTGGGGATAAAGATTCGCTCAGTGCATTCCGTGAATATATTTCTAGGTGTCTTAGGAAGTCAAGCTAAAGTTCTGAAATTTTAATATTTGAAAGCTCTTTATTAACATTTAACTAGAAAACAATTGCTAAGGAGCAGTTGAAAAGCCTTGGAATTTTCTGGCAAAATGTGATTAATAAAATACAAGCCAGTAGCTATTAAGTGTCAGAGAAGGATGTGAGACCAGCAGCCAGGGCTCTCTGCTCTGTCCCTTGACACCCACGGGACCGGGGACTAGCCATGTCACCTCTCGAGTGACGGCCGCTTCTCTTTGTGAGGCGGGTATTAACATTCGCCCTGCCTCTTGGTGAGATGAGCCAGAGAGGTTATGTACATGTAAGTGCGCTGAACAAGACAGGACAGGGATGGGAGGGAACCAGGAAGCAAGAAGCCAGTGCTCAAAAAGGGCCTGGTACCAGAGAAACTTTATACACATAACTTCACTTAATACACTCAACAGGCCTGGAGGTAGAAATGATCAATCTTAGATCACAGATGAGGAAAGTGAAGCTTGGAGAGCTGAACTGATTTGTCTAAAGACCATGAGGACTTCATACGTTTTGTTTGTGATTATGTAAGTTTCAGAACTGAAATTTAAAAACCAAAGTAGCTTTTTACCTTCATACAGGCAGGGTGAATGGAGGGTTATATATTATGTATGCAGCGCTTCCGAGGTGGCACTAGTGGTAAAGAACACTCCTGCCAATGCAGGAGACATAAAAGACTTGGGTTCAGTCCCTGGGTCAGGAAGGTCCCCTGGAGGAGGGCATGGCAGCCCACTTCAGTATTCTTGCCTGGAGAATCCCATGGACAGAGGAGCTTGGAGGGCTACAGTCCCAAGAGTCAGACACAACTGAAGCAACTTAGCTCACATGCATGCTGCTGCTGCTGCTGCTAAGTCGCTTCAGTCATGTCCGACCCTGTGCGACCCCATAGACGGCAGCCCACCAGGCTCCCCCGTCCCTGGGATTCTCCAGGCAAGAACACTGGAGTGGGTTGCCACTTCCTTCTCCAATGCATGAAAGTGAAAAGTGAAAGTGAAGTCGCTCAGTCGTGTCCTCAGCGACCCCATGGACTGCAGCCTTCCAGGCTCCTCCGTCCATGGGATTTTCCAGGCAAGAGTAGTGGAGTGGGGTGCCATTGCCTTCTCCAAGCACACATGCATAGAAACTTATAAATATTGTTTTCCTCTTCTTAAAGAGGAAGAACAGAAAAAGAGAGGAGGAAACTGGTGAGGAAGGAGGGAAAGATAAAGAGACTAAGAAAGTAGAGAATTGAAGAGAAAGAAAGAAACCAAGGACTTATTTAGAGGAGTGCATGAACAACAGGTCAACAGGTCAGAAAAATGTCCTGATTCATTAAGCTTGTCTTCCTCAGTAAGATAAAGCAGTCAAGTGGAGAGCACTTAAACCTTCTCTTCTGCTTCTTCTCATGAGAGAGAGTCTCTGGCACCTGATGAAACCACTTCCAGCAAAAAACAGAAGCAAAGCCAGGGCCTGCTCAATGGACAGGATTTGGGAGAAGCAGCATCAAGGATCCCAGCCTCGGGCATGGCTGGGCTGTACTTGCCTTGTGTTTCTCCTGTAGACACAGTGCCCAGAGATGGACCCCCACCCTAGAACTCCCCAGATAGGAGAGTATCATCACTATCACCATCACCTCCATCCTCATCAGCACCACCACCATCACCACCATCACTGTCATCATCACCATCCCCTCCATCATCACCACCATCATCTCCATCACCACCATCACCATCATCTCCATCACCGTCCACCATCATCACTGTTGCCATCACCATCACCATCATCTCCATCACCGTCACCATCATCCTCCCTTCACCATCAGCACCATCACCATCACCGTCATCTCCATCATCCACCACCATCACCATCATCTCCATCACCATCACCATCATCTCCACCACCATCACCGTCATCTCCATCACCATCACCATCATCTCCATCACCGTCACCATCATCTCCATCACCATCAGCACCATCACCATCACCGTCATCTCCATCATCTGCCACCATCACCATCATCTCCATCACCATCACCATCATCTCCACCACCATCACCATCATCTCCATCACCATCACCATCATCCCATCACCCATCACCATCACCCACCATCTCCATGCCACCATCACCATCATCTCCATCCACCACCATCACCATCATCACCATCACCATCATCTCCATCACCATCACCACCATCACCATCACTGTCGTCACCATCCTCATTCCCAAGTGCAGCCAGCACCTACCTCGTCCAGGGCCTTGAATGCGCTCACCGCGTTGATCCATGCTAAAACAGGTCCTTTGTTGTCTGTTGTTCCTCGGCCATAAAGTTTTCCTTTAAAAGCGAGGGAAGAATTTTCAGAAAAGCATGGATGCCTCTGCCAGGTTGAGTGAATCAAAAACAAAAGTAGATTTGCAGATAATTGTTTGAATCGGGTTCTCTCTTTTTCTAGGCAGCAGTCTTGCTCTGAACTCACAAAGTATTATTTCTTATATACAAATAGTATGCTAGTCAACAAATGGAAGCTAATTGAAAATATACAGAGCCCTTTGGCCTTAGCTATTTTTATCCAAATTCATTGAAAAAGGCCCAAGGATCTGTTGCAAAATATCAGGTAACACAGAGTTGCACTCTCAGATTTTACAATTAGCAGGGGAAAAGAAAAAGGGTGCACAGGTGTCTCCATTAATCTTTCTTCTTCTTGTCTTTATAAAGCATAAGTACATTTGATGTTTTTTAAAAAGAAAATATGTGAAACCCAAGAACTCCCATCCTGGGGACTTAATTCACCTAGGGGCACAAAAGCTCATAGTTTCTTTCATAAATGAAAGAAAATCAGCTTCGTTGAACCAACTGGCGAACCATGAGTGCTGCATTCTGTTCAGTCCTCACAACCACAGGTAAAACCTGGAACCTGAGGCAGGGCTGCATCTCAAAGCCTTAAGCTCTAGGAGCGATCCTTTGCCACTGACCGTCCACCTCCGTCAGCGTGTATGGGTCCGTGAGCCACCCCGTCCTCCTGTCTCGCAGGCTGCACATCCAAGTGGCCGTAGAAGCACACGGTGGGCTTCTTGGGGTCACTGCCCAGTTCAGCCAGGAGGATGGGAGGTATTGGGAGGGTCTGACCATCAGGCAGCTGCAGAAGCAAAAGGGATAATGTTTAAGAGTAAACTCAGTTGAACATGTTCTTCCATATGAGAGCTTTCCCAGTGGCTTGGCTGTAAAAGAATCAGCCTGCAATTTTGTAGATGCAGGAGACAGGTGTGATCCCTGGGTTGGGAAGATCCCCCAGAGGAGGAAATGGCAACCCACTCCAGTATTCATGCCTTGAGAATCCCATGGACAGAGGAGCCTGGCAGGCTACAGTCCATGCAGTCACAAAGAGTCGGACACGACTGAGTGACTGAGCACACTCTTCAGTGTGAACTCAGACTCCACCAGCTCCAAGTAGGCGGACACAGCCCTGGAGACTAGTCTTTGCACACACGTCAGCGCTGAAGTAGTGGACATTGGGACATTCGAGTAAAGGTCCATATGCCCCCGTGTGTGTGATTGTGTGTGTGTGTGTGTGTGTGTGTGATTGTGTGTGTGTGAGAGACTGTGTGTGTGTTTGAGTGTGTGTGTGTGAGACTGTGTGTGTGATTGTGTGTGTGTGTCTGAGAGTATGTATGTGAGACTATGTATGTGAGTGGGTGTGTATGAGACTGTGTGAGTGTGTATGTGTGTGTGAGACTGTGTGTGACTCTGTGTGTGTGTGTGTGTGTGTGTGTGTGTGTATGTCTCTATGTCAGTCGTATCCGACTCTTTGTGATCTCATGGACTGTAGCCCACCAGGTTCCCCTGTCCGTGGGATTCTCCAGACAAGGACACAGGAGCGGGTCGCCATGCCCCCTCCAGGGACCTGCCCCCGAGGGGCAGCAGTGAACCGTGATTCTGAGAGGTCAGGTCCTTTAAGGAGGCATTTGCGCTTAAGGGAGAGGGCCCTTGGGAGAAACGCGAAGCACGTGAAGGCCGTGAACAGCACAGGTGCGGGGCTTTCACGCACCCCCTTCACCTGCCTCATCTCCCCCTCTGGCAGGACAGGAAGTCAGTGCCACAGCCTCACTGAGACGAGATGACGGGGCAGGCGGGGGGGATTGAGGAGCCCAGGGAAGCCCCGTCCTGGCCCAGGAAGGGGAGCCTGGCGGAGGCGGGAGGCGGGGAGGAGGGGGCGCCAGCACCTGCTGCAAGCCCGCGTCCACCGAGGCCACGCGGGCTCCCAGGCCCCGGAGCCGGTCTGCGGCCAGGCCCGCCATGCGGAGCAGCCTCGCCGCAGGCGCGGCGCCGGCTGCACCGAGTCGCTCTGGATGGCCACCCACTCCTTCAGCGTCTGGGAGCAAAGGCAACACGTGGTTAGCCTGGGGGGCATTATGTCTGCTCCCCTGGGGCATGCCTTGCAGGACCCTGGGGCCCCTCTTCTGACCTGGAGACCCAGCTGGAGGTGAGAACAGGAGCCCGGGGGAAGGACAGATGGGGGAGCCTACCTCTAAAGCCCGGACCTCTAAAGCCCTCACCTGGGCCTCCACGCCTCAGCCCCCACGAAAGGGCCGTCCCCATCACCCGGCAGGCTTCTGAACTGAGAGCCTCTGGCCATCCGCTCGAGGACTCGGCTTCCCACAAACGCCCCTCGTGGGTCACTGACTCACCTCTCTCTTCTCTCCCCACTACGAATTCCAGCCTATACTGGACAACACGCCAGTAAAGGGGTGAAAACCCAACAGGCATTTTCTTTCTTTTTTATTTTTAATATAAATTTATTTCTTTTAATTGGAGGTTAATTACTTCACAGTACTGTATTGGTTCTGCCATACATCAACGCCCCCACGAGGAAAGAGTCCATGAAGGCCCAGCTCAGGGCCAGCAGCCTGGACATTCTAGTGCTTTAGTATGAACACGGGGGGTTTAGTCTGTTTGTGCAATAATATTCCTGATGTGGGCTGGTTGGGCCAATGAGCAGACACTGACCATGCATCATGTGCCAGACACAGTGTTGGGAGCTCAGAGTATTCCTGGTGGTGGAGGCGGGTAGGGTGTGCTGGGGTGGGGGCTGGGGTAGGAGAGGCAGCAGAAGGAGAGGGGTGTGCCAGGTGGGACGGTGGGTACAGTGGCTCCCAACCCCAGGCCTGGCCCCAGGAAGGGGAGCCTAGCGGAGGCGGGAGGCGGGGAGGAGGGGGCACCAGCACCTGCTGAAAGCCCGCGTCCACCGAGGCCTGCTCCCCAGGCCTCCCTCTCCCCCTTGGTCCCTGCTCACCATGTCTCCCCCACACACACATGCCCACACCACGTGCAGATGGCCACGTGTCAGGAGGAAGCAGAGAATCGTAAAGGAGGCAGTAAAGTACAGAGTGCACGTGGGCTACCAAGCAGACAGCCTTGCCACGAGTTTGGCAGGACTCTGTCTGGACTTCACAGCTGCTGTAGCAGCTGATGATGTCACGGGGACATTTCTGGTAGGTTTGTGGGTGGAGAGGACCTTGGTGAGGGACCCTCTGAAGGGGGGGGGAGGATGGGCCATCTGATGATGGTCCAGGATAAACATGGACTCATTGGAGCTTGCTGGTCATCCCCGAATGGACATACCTAGAGCAGACGTGCTGGGAATGCCCCGTTTTAGGAGGAATGGCCAGGAGGGATCTCTTACCTAAATCTAACCCACATTCAATATTTTAATTCAGTGAGGAGCCATATGCATTTTAAATGGAATTAAGTTGTCAGGAAAAGAATGAGATGGTTAGACAGCATCACTGACTCAATGGACATGAACTTGAGCAAACTCCCAGAGATAGTGGAGAACTGGGAGGCCTGGCAGGCCATACAGTTCATGGGGTCACAAAGAATCGGACACGACCTAGTGACTGAACAGCAAGTTGTCAGGAAAAAGAAAAAAAAATCCACATCTCCCAGCAAATTCTCCCAGCTTCCCAAAGTGCACTAAGAGTTTGGTGCATGTCAGGCCTCTTACCTGCACAAATTCATCTTGATGGAGGTCAATGTACTGGAAGACTTTCTCCAGCGGCCCAGGGGGCGGGGTGGACGCGGAGAACATGCCTCCGACCAGCAGCAGCAGGAAAGCAAGGAGAGACTCCGCCTGCGAGTGGGCGACAGCGGGAGGACCATTTAAATTAAGGACCGGGTTTAGGACTTTCCATCTCTCAAATACTTCAATCAAGTTAATGTTATCCGACACAGCTGCTCTCCGTCTTTTGTTTTGTTTTGTTTTGTTTTTGCTCTCCGTCTTTTGAACTGAAATAACACAAGGGAGTAGAACAGGAGATGTATTTTTGCTACATCTTTTCACAAACACTTCCTTTGCAATGCTAGAGAATTTTAATAAGACAGAAACCAAGTTAACCAACTTGTCTTTAAGCAACGTTCGTTTCCTGATACAATCTTTGCTGTGGGTTCTGGGGCTTCCTGCAGGTGGCGCTAGTGGTAAAGAACCTGCCTGCCAACGCAGAAGACGTAAGAGACACCCCGGGGGTTTGATCCCTGGATCCGAAGATCCCCTGGAGGAGGGCATGGCAACCCACTCCAGTATTCTTGCCTGGAGAACCCCATGGACAGAGGAGCCTGGCGGGCTGCAGTCCGTGGGGTCGCCAAGAGTCGGACAGTTGTCTGACTCTTCGGTTGTCTGAAGTGACCGCACACACGTGGTGTCACTTCCTGTAAAGCTAGATCAGTTTCCTACAGCCCAGGTGTCAAGGGCAGTGCTATAGGAGAGAAAGGTGTGAGTTGATGATATTAATTTGAAAATGAAACAGCAATAAAATTTCTTTGGGTAATCACCAAACAAATCTTTGGTAATCTTTCACTTTACTAGAAAGAACATTTTGTAAGGACTGACTAAAATCCTGTGCAGTGTTGTAGGGCTTCATGCCATCCACTCCTGAGGTCAGAATACTCGAAGAAGAAGCTTTACAAGATTTGATCTGATAAATAACATGGCAGGACTGGCAAGCATGTAGACACTGCTGGCCACCGTCTCTGCCTGGGAGACCCTGACCCACGGTTTTGCGGCCGAGTCTCTTCCTTCCTTTGTCTGAGACCCCATTACCCACCCCTGCCCCACCTGTGAGCCCCTTCTGGTCTTCCTTCTACCCCTACAGAAGATTTCAGGCTGGGGGCAGAGCAGAAAAAACAAAACAAAACAAAAACAGGTCCAGAACTGAGTAGAGCTTCCAGGTTGAAAACTAAGCTAATTATCTTCCTCCTCTTCCTTCTGGATTGGTTCTGTACCATTTTGAAATAGATTTTATTTTTCAGAAACATCTTAGGTTCGGGCTGCTTCTCCCCTTGGCCTCTGATTCCAGGCACCCACAGAGTGAAGGTGAGGACTTGAGTCTAGAAGATAAAGAACTACTGCTGCTGCTGCTGCTAAGTCACTTCAGTCATGTCTGACTCTGTGCGACCCCATAGACAGCAGCCCACTAGGCTCCCCTGTCCCTGGGATTCTCCAGGCAAGAACACTGGAGTGGGTTGCCATTTCCTTCTCCAGTGGATGAAAATGAAAAGTGAAAGTGAAGTCTCTCAGCCGTGTCCGACTCTTAGCGAACTACTACAACTCAATAATAAAAGACAAATTAACCTAATTTTTTTAATGGGCAAAATATTTGAATAGATATTTCTCCAAAGAGAATACACAAACGGCCCACTAGCTTGTGAAAAGATGCTCGACATCATTGCCACCAGGGAACTCAGATCTAACCACAATGAGGCAACAATTCACCCCACTCAGGATGGTTAAAACCAAGTCAGATGACCACAAGGGCTGGCGAGGGTGTAGAGAAAGCGGAAGCCTCATGCATGGCTGGTGGGGAAGTAAGATGGCACAAGTGCGTTGGGAACCAGTCTGGCTGATCCTTCAGTGGTTCAACAGAGCCACTGCACGACCCAGCAGTTCCCCTCCTAGACGTCTGCCCAAGACAGATGAAAACACACGTCCACCTGAAAACCTGTACATGTTCTCTGCAGCATTGTTTGTATTGGTCAAAGGTGGAGAGAAAAACCCAAATGACCAGCAGTGAATGACTGTACAGACAAAATGTGGTAGAGATACTCCACGGAATGTTACTCAGCCATGAGGACAAACGAGGTTTTGGCATGTGCTACAATATGCGTGAACCGGAAGAAACAAAAGAAAATGAAACGTCCAGAATAGGTAAAAAGGGAGACAAGAGTAGGTTGGTGGTGGCCTAGGGCTGGGAGGACTGGGGATGGGGGTGGGATGGGGGAATGGGCTATGCCTGCTCATGAGCTGGGGGATCTTCTCCAGTGATGAGAATGCTCTAAAGTTGACCGTGACAGTGAGTGATCAATCCTGAACTGACTAAAGACCACTGACTGCACCACTGAATGGGCAGAATGCGAGGGAAATGAGTCATATTGCAATACAGCTGTCATCAAGATAATAATCATAAGTATAAGCACCCATGCCACAACAGAAATGCATTACTGAGTATGAGAAATGCGTACAGAGGAAGCCACGGAGAGGGTCCAGTGGGTGTCGCGGCGAGCTGCGCTGCTCCGCGGGAGGACGGCGCGCTTGGCCCGGCAGACGGCGCCGCTGAGCCGCGGCCTCGCCTCCTCCAATGCCAGCTCAGCCGACGGGTGAGCTCGGGGTCCCAGCGTCGGGGGCGGGCAGAGCCTGGAGCCGGGGCTGAGGGGACCCGCCGCGGCGGGACAGCGAGGACGCGCAGGAGGACAGCTTTTACAGCTGAGCCATCTAAATGAACTGATGAACTGTTATTTTTAGTTTTCATCCAATTTCCATTACAAAAAATTATTTGTTGCTCCTCTCTAGTGAAATGTGAAAGGAAAATCTGAAAGGAAAAGGAAGCCACGGGAGAGGACGGAAAGCCGAGGTGGTGACGGCCAGAGCACTTGCAGAGGGAGGGGCCCCGAGCACTGGCTTGTTCCCCAGACTGGGTCCTGCGCGCAGGGCCGCACCGCCGCCCTACCCCTCAACCGGGCAGTTTTCCTGTCGTCTGCCTTTTCCATTTCCGTTTGCCTCCCCTCTCCATTCGCCATCAGGCCCGCGGAGGCCGGCTCTGGGCGCTCATCCTGCCTTTAGGACCGTGGGTGGATCTCTCTTCCTGAGCCTCCTGTCATAGTCATGCTTGACCTGAACGAGTCACTCACAAAACCCTGGGCCTGAGACAGGGCACCTCTGGCCTGGCCTTGGCAGGAAGGAGTCCCTGGAGAGGAAAAGTTGCAGGCAGGGGTCTAGGAACAGAGCCAGATGCCCAGGTCATATTGTCCTCCCGGGTGGGGCCGACCCTGGGCTGCTCTGGAGGCTCCTGGGAACTCCAGCTGGGTGTTCTGAGATGGGACCCGGAGTTCCCGGTGCCCCTGGGCTGCGTCCATTTAAACATAAGGACTTCTGACTTCTTGAAGTACCAGCCACACTTCTGTGGTGACCATCCTTCACCCATCAACTGAGCTTCACTTCCTCAAAGCCTTGCCCACCATGGACACAGGCCTGAGGGGTCTCTCTGCTCTCGCCTGCCTCCAGTCCACAACAGGGGAGAAAGTTAGATGAGCTGTGTGCTTAGCAGACAGTGGCCTTGGAATGCCCCTGGGCTGCCCAACCAGTGACGCTTCTCTATCTCCTGCCAGGAAAACAGCAGGCATTTCACGAGGAGGCTGGGCTGTCCTTAGCTTCTCGTGTTGAGCGGCATGAAGAATAGAAAATGAAAACATTCTTGCCTCCCACTCCACACAGCTGGGGACCAAGAGTGGCTCCCCTGTGTACACACGACGGCCCATCAGACAAGCCCGTTTCTGCCCGTAAGCAATTTTAGTGCCAGGGTCTACCTGGATGCCCAGAATGCTACTTACCAAGGCTTTCAGAGTCCCATGTGATGTCTTACAGCTGTTGCTCTACCTGTGTCAACTTTGATGAATTTTATGATATAGAAAAAATTAGCCTAGTTTAATCTCATCATGAGAGGATTAAAAATAAAAATTCCCAAACCAAAAAGCCGGCTTTGCTGGATTCTGTTCATTCCCCTGCAGGCTCTGAACTGAGCCAAGGACTCCCGCAGAGATGAACCAGTTCAGCAAGCCGGTGAGGGCGGGGCTTTCAGGGGGCAGCCTGGGCACAGCCCTGGGCCAAGGGCAGTTTCAAGGAGCTGGCCTCCCCAGGAAGCCCCAGGAACCGCCAGTTTCTCCTCCTCCTCCTGGACTCGGATGGGTGAGCCTCACCCCAGAGGAGAGCTTGTTGTTGGTGCTCAGCCACTCAGTCATGTCTGGCTCTTTGTGACCCCGTGGACTCCAGCACGCCAGGCTTCCCTTTCCTTCACTGTATCCTGCAGTTTGCTCAAACTCATGTCCATTGCGCCGCTGATGCCATCCAACCATCTCATCCTCTGTCGTCCCCTTCTCCTCCTGCCTTCAATCTTTCCCAGCATCAGGGTCTTTTCCAATGAGTCAGTTCTTCACATCAGGTGGCCAAAGTATTAGAGTTTCAGCTTCAGCATCAGTCCTTCCAGTGAATATTCAGGAGAGCTCAGCTGAGCCTCATTCCCAGACCCAGAGGTGATGCCTCATGCTGCACGCAGACAGCCGGGACACCAGCACTGGGCTCACCTCTTGGTAGGTATCAAGTCAAAAATAACACACCAGTCAAAGAACAGGAAGAGGAAGGGTTTATCCCTTGCAACAAATACACTTAAGGGATCTTTCTCAAAGTAGTTCGCCCAGAACAGAGATATTTGGGGTTTTAAGCTAAGGGTATGTGCAATCTTCATGAAGGGGCTGAAACAGAGCAGAATTCAGCAGAGAACTGGGACCAAGGTAGGTGACAGATGATTGAAGTCATGAAGGTCAGAAAAGGTCAATATTATCATCCCTCAGATTCCAGTTGGTCTGGAGATGGAGCTAATCTTTACCTTCGGGCTAATCTTTACCTGAAGCAGACCTGGGAGTCTTTACAACTGATTCCTTATCTTTACTGCTGTTATGTCTCTCCCTGATGACGATCATTTGTTCCCATAAGATCATGAATTACTGAGAGCATGGTGGCCAAGCTTAGATACCAAAATGACTCGGGCAAAAGTGGCTTCTCTTCTGTCAAAAAGCTGCGTTGGATTCTTTTCCTTCGAGACCCCTACCTTACATGCCCATGTTGCTTCCCCACGGTTTTCTTGGCTCTTTTCCTGGGACTCCTACTACAGCTGGAGTCTCTCATATCTCATCTGCCCTCCAGCTGTCTCACTCTTCTGTTTTCTATCCTGTCATCCCTTTGCCCTACTTTCCAGGTGAATGCCTCAGTCCCACTGCCCAGCTCGTTCATTCTCTTTGACAGCAGCCGGTCCACACTGACGTCCTCTGCTGAGTTACTGCAGTGACTGGTTCCATTTTCAGGGTTGCTAGCTGGTTTTATTTTATATGTGCTTCCCTGGTGGCTCGGATAGTATAAATAAATAAATAAATAAATAAATAAATAAATCTACCTGCAATGCAGGAGATCCGGGTTCCGAATCTGGGTTGGGATGATTCTCTGGAGGAGGGCATGGGAACCCACTCTTGCCTGGCAACCTCATGGACAGAGGAGCCTGGCGGGCTACAGTCCCAGTCCATGGGGTCACAAAGAGTCGGGCATGAGTGAGCAACTAACCCATTTTCATCATTATTAGGACAGGACTGGTAACTGCAAGGTCAAGGTGATCAGGGGTGCTAGGCTTTGTGTGACCGCCCCAGCACAGCACTGCTGCAGGTGTGTCGTTAGGTACCCAAGAAACTGCAGAGCTGAAATCTGTTAGTACCGGGACTGGGGCGCCCTCACCGGAGCAGCTCCCGGCCCTGGCCCGGGTCTCTCTCCCTCCCCGTCCCGCAGTCCTTGGGGAGCCCATCTGTGCCTCCCGCACCACTCTCCTCCCCTTTCCCGAGGACCCCATTCCCTCCGCGTGCTCTGAAGCCCATCCTTTGGGGGTCAGTGGGGGACAGCGCCCCCATCTTTACGTGCCGCCTCAAGCAAGCTGAGTTGCAGTCCTCTCAGCGCTTAGCGTATGCAGAGAGGCCCTGATGTCCAATCAGAGCGCTTCTGAATGGGGTTGGGGGCGGGTCACCGTTGCTTGAAAGAGTCATTGAGAGGCAGACACTTGGGGGCTATGGGGCCAACCGGGGGTCTCTGGAGACGGAAGCGCCTCGAGTCCTGGTGTTTAGAGTTACCTACAGTCTCCAGAGCGGAGCTGGGGCGGAGATGTCCTCAGGCTCCAATTCCCCCGCTCCAGTGTTTCTCCATCTGCCCTGAGACACTCAGAGAAGACGTTTAACGGTGCGTCTGGGCTCTGTCACGTGGATGGTGATATTCGGCCCTTCAGGCAGGAGCCCTGTGCTGGGGGCCCCGCCGTGTCTGAGAAGACCGAGGCTGGACTCACACCACCTCCTCTCTCCTATCACATTCCCCGGAGTTTGGCTCCCAGCACCAGTCAACTCAAGAAAGAATTAGGTTTTATGAAATATATCTGCTCAAACATAGCTTCCAAAATCTTTTGGGTAACACAAACCTTTAACTTACATTCAGTTAAATGATGGTTAATCAGTAAATATTGGATCATTTCTCAATAAGATAAAACACCGAGATTTCTAAACATAAGTTTAAATGATCTACTTTGGGCTTATTAATGAGAGACTAAAGCTATTTGAGCCTGTTAGTAAATATGTTCTTCTGTCACGTTGAAAACAAGTTGCACTAGGAGGGAGCTAGGAGGAGAGGGTTAATAATCTGTAGCATTCTCGAGTAAGCTGCTTTGAGATAAAAAAAAGTTGAAAAGGTTGCTAGGTAATGTCACCTGTCCAAGATGGTCATCCAGCCTTCTTTTTCGCCCCAGGTGGCATTAGTGGTAAAGAATCCTCCTGCCAATGCAGGAGATGCAAGAGATGTGGGTTCGATCCCTGGGTCAGGAAGCGCCCCTGGAGGAGGGTATGGCAGTCCACTCCAGTATTCTTGTCTGGAGAATTCCACAGACAGAGGAGCCTGGCTGACTACAGTCCATGAGGTCGCAAAGAGTCCAGGCATGACTGAAGCCACTTACCACAGACCACCAGGAGGGAGCATATGCCCCTAGAAATGATGACTTGATATATGTGTAGAAAACCAGAATTCTTTAGGTGAGCAATGCGCGCCTTCCAAAAGGTAACAATGAGCCGAAAATGGTGTGGTAGTTAATTTCATGAATCCACTTGACCAGTTCATAGTGTGCCAAGGTATTTGGTTAAACATTGCTCTGGCTGACTGGGAAATCCCATAAGAGACAGAGAAAAGAAACTGAAAATTGTGTGTATAAATTTACACATTGGCTGACACCTGAATGGTGCATGCATGGGGCAGAATAAAGGCAATCTGAACAAAGATTTGAATCACTGCCAACAGCAAGGGTGACAGAGTTTGCCTTTTGAGTTGAATCAAATTAACTTCTTGCTAGAACAAGAATATCAACATTGTTAGAGGAGTACAAGAGCATCTAAGCCTTCACCACAAAGCATGATAAATAGAATACAATACAAAATTGCTGAGTATGTGAAGTGGCAGAAAAATGTGATGTATTTTCATGGGAAACAAACAAACAATACCCAAGAGCTACTAGCATATAGATGATCAATGTAAAAACGATCAGACAAAGATTAAAGCAGCTCCTGTAATCAGTGAGGTGAAGGAAAATAATGCTTCTAATAATGAGAAAAGAAAATCAGTAGAGTAATAGAAAATATTTAAAAATTTAGATAGAAAACTAAAATATCTGAAAAAATATTCACTGGATGGATCATGAAATAGATGAAAGTGACAGGAGAAAGAGTCAAGGAACATGAGCACAGATCAGTAGAATTTATCCAATTTGAAAAACAAAGAAAAAAGAAACGGGAAAGGAACAGAGTTCAGGGACTTTGGGAACAAATGTGAAAACATCTGAAGTAATGTAATTGGATTCCCAGGGAAGAAATAAAAGAAAAATTAGAGCAGAACATTATCTGAAGAAATAATGGTCAGAAATGGCTCAATTTTATGAGATACAAAGTTAGGAATTTAAGGAATGCAGCAAATCCCAAACTATGTAAACAAAGTGATGACCATACCTCAGCACACTGCAGTCAAACTGTTGAAAACCAAAGATACAGGTACTACCTTGAAAGCAGCCAAAGAAAAACAGTCACAAGACCAAAGCTCTTCATCAAAATCGTGGAAATCAGGTGACAAGGAAATAACAAACTAAAGTTTAGAATGAGGAGGAAATAAAACAAAACAAACTGTGAAACCTAAATTTTATGTATAGAGAAAAATCCTTCAAAAAGGTTATATAAAGGACTTTTCCAATAATAAAATCATATTCAAAAGCAGAGACATTACTTTGCCGAATAAGGTCCGTTTAGTCAAGGCTATGGTTTTTTCCAGTAGTCATGTATGGATATGAGAGTTGGACTGTGAAGAAGGCTGAGCGCCGAAGAATTGATGCTTTTGAACTGTGGTGTTGGAGAAGACTCTTGAGAGTCCCTTGGACTGCAAGGAGATCCAACCAGTCCATTCTGAAGGAGATCAGCCCTGGGATTTCTTTGGAAGGAATGATGCTAAAGCTGAAACTCCAGTACTTTGGCCACCTCATGCGAAGAGTTGACTCATTGGAAAAGACTCTGATGCTGGGAGGGATTGGGAGCAGGAGGAGAAGGGGACTACAGAGGATGAGATGGCTGGATGGCATCACGGACTCGATGGACATGAATCTGAGTGAACTCCGGGAGCTGGTGATGGACAGGGAGGCCTGGCGTGCTGCGATTCATGGGTTCGCAGAGTTGGACACGACTGAGCGACTGAACTGAACTGAAGAAAATATATTTGTGGCACTTAGAAACTGATCTACTTTTTTTTAATTTTAAGTATGCTTTGCTAATTTATCTATTACATTATTAAGATGACAAAAAAGGAAGTCATGAAACTTAATATTTGTAAATAAATATTTATAGGTGACTGAACAGAGACAAAACATTTATATGAGAGAGTAAAAAGTTTTGCAGCAAACTGGAGAACAAATCTTTCCTGGAAATACCAGAATGTGTTAGTTTATAAAAAATTCTTGCTAAAAGTAATTCTTGCATTTAGAATTACAAATGCACGGAAAACACAGTAAAGACTGCATTAATCTTAAAAGCACCTGAGTAAAATGGCCCAACTTGTTCACTATTAGGTTGTCTTATAAACTGTAAGACTGGACTACATATATAGGTTTCTATAATGTAAGAGATGAGATTCATTTACAATGCAAAGTATCTATAACATATATTATCTACCATTAATTAGTTTGACTTTATGACTGAATTAAGGAAATGGCAACCCACTCCAGTATTCTGGCCTGGGAAATTCCATGGACAGAGAAGCATGTAGGGCTACATTTCATAGGCTTTCAAAAGAATCAAATACAATTGAGCGACTAAACAACAAGGAAACTATAAAATTTAATTGAAATTATTTGCAGGGTTCAAATTTGATATATACTTATTATACATAAAAAGTAATTCAGAATACTCTTCAATAAAATGGTGTTGTTTTTAGTTGCTAAGTCATGTCACTCTTTTTCAACCCCATGGACAGGAGCCCATCAGGCTTCTCTGTCCAATGGATTTTCCAGGCAAGAATACTGGAGTGGGTTGCCATTTCCTTCTCCAAGGGATCTTTCTGACCCAAGGAGAAAACCCGTGTCTCCGACATTGGCAAGAAGATTCTTTACCACCGAGGGACCAGGGAAGCCCTCTAAAATAAAATAGTTGAAAACAAAATATATAACCAAAACCCCTAAGATACAATAACTTTAAAATATGTTTATGCCCTTTTATTTTTTTATTTTTTTAATTTAAGGATTGTTTTATTTTCTTAAGTAATAAACAAAAACGAGGCTTTGAATATAAATTAAAATTCTTATTTTTCCAAGTGAAAATGCTGATACTAGCTAAAGTTGATAATTTAAGAAAGTGGTACTAGTAGATTACTTAGAATTATGGCAGCAACCACCAGAAGAAATAGCAATCGGGAGGACTAGGAACGAGATGGTAGACTTTTCCTTTAGAACTAGGCAATAGAATCTCTTAAGGTGACTTGGGCTTACATACAGTATGACATACAAAGTACATCTAGATTTTAAATGCCTTCAAGAGCTTAGTAAATCATCTTAAGTAAAGCCAGGCATATAAAACAAAAGCCAAGAAGAACCAATTGTATGTATTAGTTGGGTCCCCAGGTAACTGAAAACTGTTTTTAAGTAATCCCTATCATACCTTTAAAACAACTTTTATCCTCAAGTGGAAAGTAGCCACATTCAAATGAGTTAAAGGATAAGTAAAAAGAACTACAACTTTATTAAAAGTAAATAAATGTAACATATAATATGTACAGATGGCACATGGTGCCAATTTTATTTGCAGATAGTATTCCAAAGTTCACAAGTTACACCTTTGCCACAGCCTTGGCTAAATCTTGAACTAGTGCAGAATTCAGCTGTGCTAGAGTGCTGATCTTAGCATGCTTAGATGTGGCATACTTGTTCTTGATAGTCATGTGCCTTGAAAACCCACGGTTCACCATGACCACATTCTTTGCCAGGTGTTGCATAACAACAAGAAGGGATTCTTCAGTGTATGACAGGTAATGCTGTAGAGTTGGTGTCCATTCACCATTATCAAGAATTTTCAGTGCTAAGCAAAAAGCTCCTGCTGCAATCTGAGAAGGAGGAAAGTGCACCATATCGTAGTCCAGCATAGTTAGTTCCATCAAATATTTGGCCAGAGTATGCAGCTCAACATCAACCTCTCCAATCTTAGATGCTCTCCGAAGGAAATGCAGCGCTAGAGGGCGACCCAGACTAAAATTTAAAGCTCTTAGAATCTTCATTTCCATCTGTCTGATTTGAAACTTGGTGTAGGTGTTGTCAGTCACAAAGGCAAAGTCACCGATTTCTGGAGGGTACATTTCCTCATATTTGCTTGCAACAAACATGGCAGTGACGCCGACCAGCTGCAGCATCTTCTTGGGCACACAGTTATCCTGCATGAACCGATCAATTATGGAAACAGTCATATACATGGTCTCCTGCAGTAATCTGAATTTCATTTGAACTTGCACTAGCCAGTCAATTAGGATGGCTCTCATGTTTCCAGTGACTTCACGACCCATTAGGTATTTTGGTTTGACGGCTTGCTCTTCCTCAAGTTGTCTTAGATAAGCATAGATATCTTTTACATATTCGCTACAAAGGTTTGGATCCGCTCCATCTTCTGCATCCACATCACTCACAGCAAGAATTACATCTGAGAAAGCCTGACACAGATATTCTTCCGCAGGGGCACAGCCAGATGTTTCCATGGGGCTTGGAGAGGGAGTATCGACCAAAATAGGCTCCGGGGAAAGTTTCTCTTCCTTAACGGGCTTGGGTTCCGGCTCTGGCTCTGGCTGGGGCTCCGGCACAGGTACAGGGGCCTTTTCCAGAGGTTTTGGTACTTTTTAGCAGTAACTTTTCCAGCAGGTAAAGTTTTTGCTTCCTTTTTCAGAGGCAGTTTGGCCTGCGGTTGTTCACTGACTTTGTTACCGATGTCTCCAAGAGCTGTTCGGGGCCTCAGCCCGGGCTTAGAGGTTGCAACACCGGCCACAGGCACGCGCTTGGCCCCTGCCATACTGATCTTCGCCTTATTTTCAGCATTAATCTTCGTGTTCCTGGTGATCCGAAGCGCCATGGTTTCTTCTGCACCAGGCAGCAGCAGCTCAGCGAGGAGGAGAGCACTGGAGCCCCCGACCAGCCAGGAGCTTGAATCGACCACCTGTTTATGCCCTTTTAAACTAACAGGTTATTAGAAAGCAAATGATCAAGCCACTGTGTTTTAATCAAATACACAGGAAGAGGAAGTAATCTGCAAGGTAAGATCCTTGCTTCTGGATCAAAATATTCCTCTCTTTCCTTTGCTAATGAGTTTCTGGATCCACTCTCCTTTCTATAAAATCCTTCATTTTTTCTATCACTCATCAGAGCTCCCTTCTTCTTGCTAGATGGATGCTTTCTGATTCATAAATCACCTATCAAAGCCAATTAAATCTTCAAATGTGCTGGGTTGGTTTTTTTTTTTTTTTTTGATGGACCAAAACATTATCCTGGATTCCAGTTTTAAGATTATTTGTACTTCCCTGATCTTGACAATGACCTCTCAGGAACTGTAATCCTACTTTGGATTTCTGAGAGTATACTAATTCTCACAGACATGTACTCGCAAAAACCTGACTGCCTGTCAGAAATTCTAGATATCTGAGAATGTTACTGGGAACCTGGGGACTGAGTAACAAGGTAACTGGAGTCAATTCACATGCTTACTTTCTCTTTCCTTAGAGAGACAGAATCTATTTGGAACTGTTCTTCTCAGAGCTGAAATCCTATATTGTTTTCTAGTGCTTATTGGTATGAGTTCCAGTCATTTAGCCAAAGCCCTACATCCCTTATGGAGAAGGAAATGGCAACCCACTCCAGTATCCTTGCCTAGAGAATCCTGTGGACAGAGGAGCCTGGTGGGCTGCTGTCCATAGGGTCGCAGAGAGTCACACATGACTGAAGCGACTTAGCACTACATCCCTTAAATGAAACCTTTTCATTAAGTAAGTCCTCTCCCAAGTTCTGGGGACTTCACAGGTGGTGTTAGTGGTAAAGAATTTGCCTGCAATGCAGGAGACAGAAGATATGCAGGCTCAATTCCAGGGTCAGGAAAATCCCCTGGAGTAGGAAGTGGCAAACCACTCCAGTATTCTTGCCTGGAGAATCCCCAGAGGAGCCTGGTGGACTGTAGACCATGGGACTGCAAAGAGTTAGATACAACTGAATGACTCAGCACACACCCCTTAACACCAAATCTACCTAAAGACTGTAATCCTTTTGAGTCTCCCTCATCTATTTATTCTTTTTAAACAAAGTTATGTCCATATGTCTCAAAATTTCATAAAAATCATTGACAAGTGTCAAATGAATAATAATGAATGTGAATCACAAAAAGAATAGGCTCTCTTGAAACTACATAACTGAAGCCCAGTGAAGAATTTGCCAAAAGGTATTTCTGGTGAGACTAAAATACAAATTATACTAGTAAACCTCAGGAGTCTTAGCAAGTTTAATAGTCATAGCTTAGAATTCTATGAGTTTATGAATTGGTAAGAAAGATCATTTTGTAAATAGGTTAACCTCTGGGTTGAATAAAAAGCAAAATGAAATCGAAAAACCCTCTAAAGAATATAACTAGGGAATAAATAATAGAATGATAAAGTGCTAAAGTGTTTTACTGTCCCAAATGAATCTGCTAAAAAAAAAAAAAAAAAAAAAAAACCCAAACCCTAAATTGTGAACAATAGCAGGATATGCTACCCAAAATATGCCTTTTTAGCATAAGGATTACTTTGAGCTGATTATTTTGGAGAAAAAGCAGACACAGCAGGAGTTCTGAAATCAGAGTACAATTCATCCTTTTGTAAGGGAAATTTATATTCAAAAGGGAAATCTCCATTTGTAAGGATATCTTTCTCTTTGTACCAAGAAGGAAGATTACAAATCACAAGAAACTTGATCAGTAGAGAAGGCACCAGACTTAAATCTGCATAAGCTTATTGTACTTTCCCGGATAACTACCCAGAATTAGCCTTCCTTCTACCAACCCCTTTCTTTTGTCTCTAGCTGAAGACAGTATTTGAGATGGTGACTTGGGCATTTAGGGGTGCAGGGGTGGGTTTACTCAGTTTTCCTAGGTCTCTCTCATGTGGACAAGAGGTGTTTTGCTTGTGTTAAGCTGTCTTCCATTACAGGTGTTATCAGTCACAGAAAGTAGAATTTTAGAAAAAGTTATTTTTCTTCCCCTGAAATCCCAAACATTTTATTTCAGCTCTTTTTCATACTGTCTGAAAGGGCCATACAGGGAAATGACTGAGTGCTCAATGATTATTTGCATTCGATTCTAAGATTTCACATATTCCAAAATGCATGTAATAATCAGAAAAAAAAAATCTTTCACATTTAGGAAGAAGCTAAGAGTGTGCTCTCAGATTAATTCTTTTTGAGTTACAAAAAGAATTTTTTGTGACTCAGGTCTCCGGAGTTGGATGACCAAGATGACCTTAAAGTCTCCCCCATGCTTGACTTTCTGACAGGTTTCTTCAAAACTGTAGACCCCTGACCTCTCTTTTCTTACAGCATTTACTTTTGAAAAATTTCAATTATAAATTCTTTCTCTGTCCCTTTGAGATGTAAATCTTCTCCCTGGCCTCTCAGCAGTTTTACAACAGGGAAAAGTCTTTCTCAAGGACCTGGGGGCCATCTCTTTGAAATGTGATCATCAAAGGTGAAATTGTCCCCATCTCCAGTCTCTGCGGGCAGAAGGGAGCCTAACTTTCATACAGAACAGTTAGCAAATGAGGACCTAATCACACTGACCAAGCTCCCCAACCCAGGACATCAAACTCCTCCAGCCTTTTGATTCAGAGGAGTTGAATTCAATCTCTCCCCCAGGCTTCAGTAGTCTCCTTGCATGTTCAACCTTGTCTAGTACAATTTTTCTTTGACACTGAGCAGGGTATAAACATGTCTGTGAACTACTAACCCTATACTCTTAAGAAGGTTAAATGAAATAGCTAACCTGAGCCTTGGTTTATTAATTGACAAATTGGAGCTAATAAGTGCTGCACTCAATATGCCAGCAAATTTGGAAAACTCAGCAGTGGCCACAGGACTGGAAAAGGTCAGTTTTCATTCCAATTCCAAAGAAAGGCAATGCCAAAGAATGCTCAAACGACCGCACAATTGCACTCATCTCACATGCTAGTAAAGTAATGCTCAAAATTCTCCAAGCCAGGCTTCAGCAATACGTGAACCGTGAACTCCCTGATGTTCAAGTTGGTTTTAGAAAAGGCGGAGGAACCAGAGATCAAATTGCCAACATCTGCTGGATCATGGAAAAAGCAAGAGAGTTCCAGAAAAACATCTATTTCTGCTTTATTGACTATGTCAAAGCCTTTGACTGTGTGGATCACAATAAACTGTGGAAAATTCTGAAAGAGATGGGAATACCAGACCACCTAGCCTGCCTCTTGAGAAATCTGTATGCAGGTCAGGAAGCAACAGTTAGAATTGGACATGGAACAACAGGCTGGTTCCAAATAGGAAAAGAAGTATGTCAAGGCTGTATATTGTCACCCTGCTTATTTAACTTATATGCAGAGTACATCATGAGAAACGCTGGAATGGAAGAAACACAAGCTGGAATCAAGATTGCTGGGAGAAATATCAATAACCTCAGATATGCAGATGACACCACCCTTATGGAAGAAAGTGAAGAACAACTAAAAAGCCTCTTGATGAAAGTGAAAGTGGAGAGTGAAAAAGTTGGCTTAAAGCTCAACATTCAGAAAATGGAGATCATGGCATCCGGTCCTATCACTTCATGGGAAATAGATGGGGAACAGTGGAAACAGTGTCAGACTTTATTTTTTTGGGCTCCGTATTCACTGCAGATGGTGACTGCAGCCATAAAATTAAAAGACGCTTACTCCTTGGAAGAAAAGTTATGACCAACCTAGATAGTATATTCAAAAGCAGAGACATTACTTTGCCGAATAAGGTCCATCTAGTCAAGACTATGGTTTCTCCTGTGGTCATGTATGGATGTGAGAGTTGGACTGTGAAGAAGGCTAAGCACCGAAGAATTGATGCTTTTGAACTGCGGTGTTGGAGAAGACTCTTGAGAGTCCCTTGGACTGCAAGGAGATCCAATCAGTCCATTCTGAAGGAGATCAGCCCTGGGATTTCTTTGGAAGGAATGATACTGAAGCTGAAACTCCAGTACTTTGGCCCCTCATGGGAAGAGTTGACTCATTAGGAAAGACTCTGATGCTGGGAGGGATTGGGGGCAGGAGGAGAAGGGGACTACAGAGGATGAGATGGCTGGATCGCATCATGGACTCAATGAACATGAGGCTGAGTGAACTCCGGGAGTTGGTGATGGACAGGGAGGCCTGGCGTGCTGCGATTATGGGGTCGCAAAGATTCGGACATGACTGAGCGACTGAATGGAACTGAACTGAAGAATCTCCTTGCAGGATTGTTGTGAGAAATATATCACATGTATGCATAAAAGTATGTAAGAGGTCTCTAATCTGTAATTGATATTTAGTGATGGCTAATCAATGAGAAAACTAAGAAAGCTAACATCATGGCATCTGGTCCCATCACTTCCTGGCAAATAGATGGGGAAACAATGGAAACAGTGACAGACTTTATTTTGGGGGCTCCAAAATCACTGCAGAGGGTGTCTGCAGCCATGAAATTAAAAGACGCTTACTCTTGGAAGAAAAGTTATGACCAACCTAGACAACATATTAAAAAGCAGAAACATTATTTTCCCAACAAATTTCCGTCTAGTCAAGGCTATGGTTTTTCCAGTAGTCAGGTATGGATGTGAGAGCTGGACTATAAAGAAAGCTGAGCGCCGAAGAATTGATGCTTTTGAACTGTGGTGTTGGAAAGCAGCTTGAGAATCCTTTGGACCGCAAGGAGATCCAACCAGTCCATCCTAAAGGAATTCATTGGAAGGACTGATGCTGAAGCTGAAACAACTTCAGTATTTTGACCACCTGATTGGAAGAACTGACTCATTTGAAAAGACACTGATGCTGGGAAAGATTGAGGGCAGGAGGAGAAAGGGACAACTGAGGATGAGATGATTGGATGGCATAACTGACTCAATGGACATGGGTTTGGGTAGATTCCAGGAGTTGGTTGTGATGTACAGGGTGTCCTGGCGTGCTGTAGTCCATGGGGTCACAAAGAGTTGGACATGACTGAACTACACTGAATCAGTGAGGGGATTATGATGTAGTTCTTTTTCCTTTTATTTCTAATAAGTCTAAAAATCAATAGTGTCAAAAAATACAATAAAACTAAAAGAGCAAAGCAAACACTATAAGTTTTTTCAGACTAAGTAAAAATTCATATGCCTAGTTCAGCTAAGCAAATCAAACTGTTTCACCACAGCAAAGAAAGGCTAAAGCAAAAATGAAAGTTAGTCACTCAGTCCTGTCCGACTCTTTGTGATCCCATGGACTGTAGCCCACCAGGCTCCTCTGTCCATGGGATTTTCCAGGCAAGAATTCCAGAGTGGGTTGCCATTTTCTTCTCCAGGGGATCTTCCCAATCCAGGGATCAAAACCAGGTCACCTGCTTTGCGGGCAGACTGAGCCACCAGGGTAGCCTTGAAAGAAAGGCTATCCAGAAGCTAAATTAATTATGTTTCCTGCATTATAATGACTCAGAGAAAGACTTAGCTTTGAACAGATGTTTGAATTAAGAGCACATCTACTGATAGAGTGAACAAGATGTTCAAAACTGAAGTGTCTGAAACTTTTTCTCTGTTTCATGACCCAATTTTATTTTTAAGACATTGATAGTTTTTGTTAATAATTTCCTAATCCTTTTTAACTTTTAAATTCCTAACAGATATCCAAGCATTTAATCAATGATTTTTAAAATATATTTTCTACACCTTACAAAATTTCTTTTTAAATTGAATGCTTAAGGGCTTGCATGGTGGCTCAGGCTCATCAGTAAAGAATCCACCTGCAATGCAGGAGATGCAGGTTTGATCCCTGGGTTAGAAGATCTCCTGGAGGAGGGCATGGCAACCCACTCTAGTATTATTGCCTAGAGAATTCCATGGACAGAGGAGTCTGGCGGGCTACAGTCCATGTGGTCACAAAGAGTGGAACATGGCTGAAACAGACTCAGGGACCAGGAGAACAGATTGGTTGCCAATGGGGAGAGGGGTGAGGGACATAGGGAGAGAGCTTTGGATTGAGAGTTTGGGGTTAGCAGGTATAAATGGCTAAGACAGATGAAGAACAAGGTCCTACTCTATAGCACAGGGAACTATATTCAATATGCTGTGACAAATTATAATGGAAAATAATACTAAACAGAATATGTGTGTGTGTGTGTTGTTTAGATGTTATGTTGTTTAGATCGTGTCCAAATCTTTGCAGCCCCACAGACTGTAGCCCTCCAGGCACCGCTATCAATGGGATTTGTCAGGCAAGAATACTGGAGGGTGTTGTCATTTCCTCCTCCAGGGGATTATCCTGACCCAGGGATCAAATCTGGGTCACTTGCATTGGCAGGCAGATTCTTTACCACTGAGTGATCTTATATATAAATATATATATAAAACTGAATCATTTTGCTGTATAACAGTAATTAACACAACACTGTAATTCAAATATACTTCAATAATAAAAAAAACCCTGAAAATAAATTTTCCCACTTAAACAGAAAAACTTGCCTCAGTCAGACAATATCCAAAGTTCCTGCTATATTTCTCTGCTCCCGCTTAGAAAAACCACTTTTAAAGTCATTAATTGCTGAGTCCACTTCCTCTTTGATATTGAAATTTATACTTCTATTGTAATAAAAGAAGGTAAAGGTATGAATTTCTCTATGCACTACTTGAGCTGCATCCTACAAATTTTGCAATGTTGCATTTTTAAAGAGGACAAATTTTTAAAGTTTTTTTCCTTTTTGGCCATGCCACCCAGCATGTGGGATCATAGTTTCTGGACTAAGAATCAAACCACAGTCCTCTGCAATGGAACTGCAAAGTCTTAACGACTGAGGCACCAGTGAAGTTCTCAAATGTTGCATTTTTCACCACAGTTCTAATTAAAATTTTTCTAATTCTCCTTGTCATTTCATATTTCACCCATGGGTTATTTAGAAATGTATCATTTAATTTTCATATGTGTGGGTATTCTCTGCTAAAGTTTATTATTGGTTTCTAGTTAAATTCTGCTATGAAGAGAAGAGGAGGCAAGAATACACAGAAGAACTATACAAAAAGATCTTCACAACCCAGATAATCATGATGGTGTGATCAGTCACCTAGAGCCAGACATCCTGGAATGCGAAGTTAAGTGGGCCTTAGGAAACATCACTAAGAAGAAATAGTGGAGGTGATGGAATTCCAGTTGAGCTATTTCAAATCCTAAAAGATGATTCTGTGAAAGTGCTGCACTTAATACGTCAGCAAATTTGGAAAACTCAGCAGTGGCCACAGGACTGGAAAAGGTCAGTTTTCATTCCAATCCCAAAGAAAGGCAATGCCAAAGAACACTCAAATTACCGCATAACTGCACTCTTCTCACACACTAGCAAAGTAATGCTGAAAATTCTCCAAGGCAGGCTTCAAGAGTACATGAACCATGAACTTCCAGATGTTCTAGCAGGATTTAGGAAAGGCAGAGGAACCAGAGGTCAAATTGCCAGCATCTTCTTGATCATAGAAAAAGTAAGAGAGTTCCAGAAAAACATCTGCTTCTGCTTTATTGATTATGCTAAAGTCTTTGACTGTGTGGATCACAACAAACTGTGGAAAATTCTGAAAGAGATGGGAATAGCAGACCACCTGACCTGCCTCCTGAAAATCTGTATGCAGGTTCAAGAAGGAACAGATAATACTGAAAATGGAACAATGGACTGGTTCCAAATTGGGAAAGGAGTATGTCAAGGCTGTATATTGTCAACCTGCTTATTTAACTTATATGAAGAGTACATCATAAATGCTGGACTGGAAGAAACACAAGCTGGAATCAAGATTGCTGGAAGAAATATCAATAACCTCAGATATGCAGATGACACTACCCTGATGGCAGAAAGCAAAGAACAACTAAGGAGTCTTTTGATGAAAGTGAAAGAGGAGAGTGAAAAAGTTGGCTTAAAACTCAACAATCAGAAAACTAAGATCATGGCATATGGTCCCATCACTTCATGGCAAATAGATGGGGAAACCATGGAAACAGTGAGAGACTTTATTTTCTTGAGCTCCAAAATCACTGCAGATGTTGACTGCAGTCACGAAATTAAAAGATGCTTGCTCCATGGAAGAAAAGCTATGACCAACCTAGATAGCATATTAAAAAGCAGAGACATTACTTTGCCAACAAAGGTCTGTCTAGTCAAAGCTATGGTTTTTCCAGTGATCATGTATGGATGTGAGAGTTGGATTAGAAAGAAAGCTGATTACCGAAGAACTGATGCTTTTGAACTGTGGTGTTGGAGAAGACTCTTGAGAGTCCCTTGGACTGCAAGAAGATCCAACCAGTCCATCCTAAAGGAAATCAGTCCTGAATGTTCATTGGAAGGACTGATGCTGAAGCTAAAACTTCAATCCTTTGGTCACCTGATGCAAAGAACCGACTCATTGGAAAAGACCCTGATGCTGGGAAAGATTGAAGGCAGGAGAAGGGGATGACAGACATTGAGGTTGTTGGATGGCATCACTGACTCAATGGCCATGAGTTTGAGTAAACTCTGGAGTTTACTCAAATTTACAGGGAGGCCTGGCGTGCTGCAGTTCATGGGGTCTCAAGAGTTTGACACAACTAAGCAACTGAACTGAACTGTTGATCAGAGAACATATTCTGTAATTATTTTCTTAAATCTAATTATCTGTCTTGACATTTCTTTTGTGATCCAGCCTATGATCCATCTCTGAGTGTTAAACATGCACCTAAAAGGAACACATATTCTGCAGTTGAGTGTAATGCTATATATGTTCATTAGATCTGTTTGATTTAAATGAGTTCAGGTTTTTATAAGCTGAATGATTTTCTTTCTATTAGTTCTATGAATTACTGAGAGAGGAATATTGAAATGTGTAACAATAATTGTCCCTTTTTGTGCTTCCTTCCTGCCCTATTACTTCACACTTTATAAGTTTTGAGGTGTCATTTTAAGGTGCATACACACTAAGTAGTGTTATGTCTTCTTCATTCACTGATTCTCTAATAAATATAAAATATTTGTCTTTATCTCTATTAAAAGTTCCTGCCCTTGAGGTCTTCTTCATCTGTCTTACATATCCATTCCAGCTTTTGTATGACTAGCTATGCACACATATCTCTTTTTATCCTATTTTTAATCTATTAATAATCATACATTTCCATTTTGAGTATAATTGCTTTGACAATACTTCCTTTGATATTCTTTTTACTTCTTCAATATGAAGATCCCTGCCATTCAGTGGTGAGTCTAGTCCATTCATAATTTACAGTTACTAATATGCTTTGGTTTAAATTTACTATAGCACTGTTTTCTATTTGTCTTATTTGATCTTTGTTCTTTTTTTTTTTTTTACCTTTGTGAGTTAAGTAAATATTTTTAGTATATCACTTTGTCTTCTATTTTATCCTTATCAATGGTCATTCTAAGTTGTATAATATTAATCTCTATCAAACTCTTCATTCAAATAATATTCAAAGCACAAGAATCTTATGTTAGTATATTTCCACTATTCCTTTTAATCTTTGTCATATTACTGCCATCCACTTCACTTCTAATTGGAGAAGGAAATGGCAACCCACTCCAGTATTCTTGCCTGGACAATTCCACGGACACAGAGCCTGGCAGGTTATATCCATTGAGTCGCAAAGAGTTAGACGTGACTGAGCGACTTTACTTTCTTTCTTTCTTTCCACTTCTGTATTTGTTACAAGTTCCATGATTGCTATGATTTTTGCTTTAAAGAATAAACTATATTAAAAAATTAGTCATTTATGTTTATGTACATTTTTATCTTTTTGCTGTCTTTATTTCTTCATATAAATCTAAGTTCTCAAAAGACATCATTTTTTTTCATTGAAGAACTTTTAAAAAAATGTAGGTCTGTTGTGTGTAGGTTTTATTTGTATAAAAGTATTTTTATTATGCATTTCATTTAGCAAGATATTTTTATGGGAAATGAAATAGTATAGACAACTTTTTAAAGCAGTCTTAAACAGTTGTCCAGTTGTCTTCTGATCAAAATTGCTTATTCTTCTGTATGTAATGTGTCTTATTTTATAGCTACAGTTTCATTTACCTTATTGATTTTCAGAAATTTATTACAAGCGTCAATGCAGCTTTTAAGATAATTATACTTTAGATTTGTTTGGTGAACATGTGGTTTTATCATTTTTTATCACAATTGTAATAATTTCAGCCACTTTATCTTTATCTTTATCTTTATTTGTTTTCTGCCCAGAAGGGGAAACTCGCTGTCCTTATCTTCAACTACATCGGGGTACACTGATTTCATCTTTTTCTAGCAGCAAACCTCCCTTCTCACACTTGAGAATCTTCTGCTCAGCTGTTACCCTGAGATCTGCTTTGACCATACCATGGGAATTCCCATCCCTCCCCTGAGCTGTCTTCATCCTCATTCACTCTCTGCTGCTGCTAATTCATTTCAGTCATGTCCAACTCTATGCGTCCCCATAGACGGCAGCCCACTAGGCTCCTCTGTCCCTGGGATTCTCCAGGCAAGAATACAGGAGTGGGTTGCCATTGCCTTCTCCACACTCACTCCCTAGTTGGAGTAATACACAGCTCCCAACAGCTTCTTGACAACTGTGCAATTTTGAAAACTTTAACATCTATAAATATATATCTTTCTATTCTGAAGTTTTGCCAGGATAGAGAATTCCAACTGGAAACATATTTTCCCCTCAGAATTTTGAAAGTCTTGCCCCATTGTCTTCTGGCTTCTGGTGTTATTGCTAAGTCTGAAGCATTCTGATTCTCCATCCTCGGGCTAAGTGCTTTCTTCTCGACTTCCTTAGTGGCTCAGGTGGTAAAGATTCTGCCTTCAATGCAGGAGTTGATCCCTGGGTCAGGAATATGCCCTGGAGAAGAGAGTGGCTACCCACTCCAGAATTCTTGCCTACAGAATCTCATGAACAAAGGAGTCTGGCGGGCCACAGTCCATGGGGTCCCAAAGAGTCAGACACGACTGGGCAACTAAGCACACACACGGGTTGAGTGTTTCATTCTTGAATTTCAGTTCAGTTCAGTCATTCAGTCATATCCAAGTCTTTGCGACCCCATGAATCACAGCATGCCAGGCATCCCTGTCCATCACCAACTCCCGGAGTTCACTCAAACTCACGTCCATTGAGTCAGTGATGCCATCCAGCAATCTCATCCCCTGTCGTCCCCTTCTCCTCCTGCCCCCAATCCCTCTCATCATCAGGGTCTTTTCGAATGAGTCAACTCTTCACATGAGGTGGCCAAAGTACTGGAGTTTCAGCTTTAGCATCATTCCTTCCAAAGAAATCCCAGGGCTGATCTCCTTTAGAATGAACTGGTTGGATCTCCTTGCTGTCCAAGGGACTCTCAAGAGTCTTCTCCAACACCACAGTTCAAAAGCATCAATTCTTCGGCGCTCAGCTTTCTTCACAGTCCAACTCTCACATCCATACATAACCACTGGAAAAACCATAGCCTTGACTAGACGGACCTTTGTTGGCAAAGTAATGTCTCTGCTTTTGAATATGCTATCTAGGTTGGTCAAAACATTCCTTACAAGGAGTAAGCGTCTTTTAACTTATGGCTGCAATTGCCATCTGCAGTGATTTGGGAGCCTCCCAAAATGAAGTCTGACACTGTTTCCACTGTTTCCCCATCTATTTCCCATGAAGTGATGGGACCGGATGCCATGATCTTCGTTTTCTGAATGTTGAGCTTTATGCCATCTTTTTCACTCTCCACTTTCACTTTCATCAAGAGGCTTTTTAGTTCCTCTTCAGTTTCTGCCATAAAGGTGGTGTCATCTGCATATCTGAGGTTCTTGATATTTCTCCTGGCAATCTTGATGCCAGCTTGTGCTTCTTCCAGCCCAGTGTTTCTCATGATGTACTCTACATAGAAGTTAAATAAGCAGGGTGACAATATACAGCCTTGACGTACTCCTTTTCCTATTTGGAACCAGTCTTTTGTTCCATGTCCAGTTCTAACTGTTGCTTCCTGACCTGCATGTAGGTTTCTCAACAGGCAGGTCAGGTGCTCTGGTATTCCCATCTCTTTCAGAATTTTCCACAGTTTATTGTGATCCACACAGTCAAAGTCTTTGGCATAGTCAATAAAGCAGAAATAGATGTTTTTCTGGAACTCTCTTGCTTTTTCAACTTTACCTTTTCTTAGTTTTGTTCTCAATTTCTCTGGCAAGCATGTCATTTTTGGTCATTAATCTGAAATATGTGGGCCCTCTGAACAATTCCATTCTGAGAAATTTGATTCTTTTAATTCTGTTTTTTTATATCTTTAATAATAGTTTACCCCTCTTCTTTCCAGACCCTGTTCCATAATTCTTACCATATTGTTTCTTCCTGAACACTACTTTAATTTTCTCTTGTTTGACTCTCCTTTTCCATTATTTGGTTTTATTGTTCATTTTATTATTCTTCATTCTTTCAATGTCTTTAAATTTATCTTCTGAATATTTTATTTAATGTTTTCATTTGTTGCCTACATTTAATTTCCATAAGCTCTTCTTGGTTCACTGGATGTTCTTGCCTTTTTTCAATTTGTTTTGTTCTATAGCGTACTATTCTTCTTTTAAACATGTATATCCTCTCATCTTCTCAACTACTATATTACTAAAGATGGGGTATTGCATATTTTAAAATTGATTTCTTCTCCCAGAATCCTATGGTGTCATTTGTGTTCCCTCTGAATTCTCATTTCTTGTATGTTTTTGCATGGCTGTTACTTAGTTCCTTCTTTTCCTTTTAGGAATTTCCTTAAATGTCTAGAGATCACTGTTGTATGAACATATGTAAGAGTGAAGCACTCAGAAGCTCCTTGGGACATGAATGAATGCGGGACCTTATTTTCAGGTCATATGTACATACACACACACTTGGGATAAAGCTTCCTGCCCCATAAGTGTCTACCAATCAGCCTTGCTGCACTAGTCAGCCCAGCACCAAGGGGGTGCCCTGCTGGATGTTCCTGGATGGGCCCACCCCACCATCTGTACCTCCAAGAGGCCTGAGCTGTTCCCCACCACAGTGGGCAGGGGAAAGAGTCTTTCACATTTCCCATCCCCTAATTGTTTCAGTAATTCACTCTAACCTTCTCTGAAATGATACTGAATCAGAGAATTTCTCTTCTGATGTTTTGTTCCCAGGGGGCATTGTGGGTCATGAGTTTTTGCTGCAGGTTACTTTCCCTCCCTTTATTCCTGGGCAACCAGAGTGCTTATTTTGGCCAAATTTGCCAACTCCTAGAGTAAATCTCTTTTCCCAAGATGAGGAAAGGGACCAGCAATGAACATGTGAAAGGGTTCAGGGAATCTAATTCCTTCTCCTAAAGATTTTTAACAACTGTCCATATATTTAGTCCTATGTATAACCTTACTTGCCTCTGCAAGGCATCTGATACCTCTATTCTTGTCACTTGAGTCTCCATTGCATAAAGCAGCCTGCTTTTGACTTGTTTCCTCTCCTTTCTCAGCTTAAATGTTACCTTCTTTCTGTCTGTTAACTCAGTTACCACCCATCCATCTGCTTTGCAGCTTCCACACTTATATCCGTGTCACCTCATCTACCATCTCTTCTGTCCTAAGTGAAGTCTTTTTATTCACAATCTTCAATATCCTACAGTGTCAGGAGGAAATGGAGTGCATTTGTTGAACTGAAATCTTTCAAATTCAGCTTGGAAAGGGTACACCAAAATTATATATTTATTTTCTATATTTACTCCCCTTTGTTACATAGATATAGGAAGACTACAAGTATTTTGAAACTAAGTTACCACTTGAGAGTCCCATGCTTCACAGCTAAATAATTACAGAAATATAAGGTAGAATATGTTCAATTCCAGTTCACTTATTCAATACAGAGGTTTGGAGCATCTAATGAGCCAACCTAATTGAGAAACTATTGCAATAATGCATAAGTGGACCCAGGAGAGTCATGTCTGAACTAAGACAGTAACTATTGAGAAGGAGGGGAGCAATGAATTTCAAAACATATATATGTTTTAAAGAGAAACACTTTACAAATTTTGCAATCATTCGTCTGGTCTATGGCCATGAATCAGTTTGCTTTTTTGCTGTTTAGTTGCTAGTCAAGTGTGACTCTTTTGTGACCACGTGGACTATAGCCTGCCAGGCTCCTTTGTCCATGGGATTTCCCAGACAAGAATTCTGCAAAATGACAGTTGCTAAAACGGGTTGCCATTTCCTTTTCTAGGGGGATCTTTCTGACCAGAGATGGAACCCGCACATACCGCACTGGCAGTAGATTCTTTATCACTGAGCCACTTAAGGAAGACCATTAGTTTGCTCAGGCTGTGGTGACAAACGACCACAAACTTGGTGGCTTAATGAAAATGTATTGTCTCAACATTCTGAAGGTCAGAGCTCAAAAGCAAGATGTTCGTAAGGCTGGTTCCTCCCGAGAACTGTGCGGGAAGCCTCTCTCCCAGCTTACAGAAGGCTGTCTTCACTTACACATGGCATTCCACTATTCATCTGTCACCACATTTCCTCATTTTTCAAGGACACAGCACAAATAAGAGTAAGGCCTACTGTAATAGACTCATTATAACATGATTATATCTATTAAGACTTTATCACCAAGTAAATTCACCACATGAGTGGCGGCTGTGTGGCATAGGGAGCAGCCAAGAGAAGATACCCCATGTCTAAGGTCAGGAGCGGTGGCGGAGAGGAGAAACCCCACATCCAAGGTAAGAGAAACACAAGTAAGATAGTAGGCGCTGAGAGAGGGCATCAGAGGGCAGACAGACTGAAATTACAATCACAGAAAACTAACCAATCTGATCACATGGACCACAGCCTTGTCTAACTCAGTGAAACTAAGCCATGCCGAGTGGGGCCACCCAAGATGGGTGGGTCATGGTGGAGAGGTCTGACAGAATGTGGTCCACTGGAGAAGGGAATGGCAAACCACTTCAGTATTCTTGCCTTGAGAACCCCATAAACAGTATGAAAAGGCAAAATGATAAGATACTGAAAGAGGAGCTCCCCAGGTCGGCAGGTGCCCAATATGCTACTGGAGATCAGTGGAGAAATAACTCCAGAAAGAATGAAGGGATGGAGCCAAAGCAAAAACAACACCCAGTTGTGGATGTGACTGGTGATGGAAGCAAGGTCTGATGCTGTAAAGAGCAATATTGCATAGGAACCTGGAATGCCAGGTCCATAAATCAAGGCAAATTGGAAGTGGTCAAACAGGAGATGGCAAGAGTAAACATCAACATTCCAGGAATCAGCTAACTAAAATGGACTGTATTGGGTGAATTTAACTCAGATGACTATTATATCTACTACTGCGGGCAGGAATCCCTTAGAAGAAGTGGAGTAGCCATCATACTCAACAAAATAGTCCGAAATGCAGTACTTGGATGCAGTCTCAAAAATGACAGAATGAATTCTGTTCATTTCCAAGGCAAACCTTTCAATATCACAGAAATCCAAGTCTATGTCCCAACCAGTAACGCTGAGGAAGCTGAAGTTGAACGGTTCTATGAAGACCTACAAAACCTTTTAGAACTAAACACCCAAAAAAGATGTCCTTTTCATTATAGGGGACTGGGATGCAAAAATAGGAAGTCAAGAAACACCTGGAGTAACAGGCAAATTTGGCCTTAGAGTACAGAAAGAAGCAGGGCAAAGGCTAATAGAGTTTTGCCAAGAAAATGACTGGTGATAGCAAACACCATCTTCCAACAGCACAAGGGAAGATTCTACACATGGACATCAGAAGATGGCCAACAATGAAATCAGACTGATTATATTCTTTGCAGCCAAAGATGGAGAAGCTCTGTACCTTGAGCAAAAACAAGACCAGCAACTGACTGTGGATTAAATCATGAACTCCTTATTGCCCAATTCAGGATTAAGTTGAAGAAAGTGAGGAAAACCACTAGACCAATCAGGTATGCCCTAAATCAAACCCCTTATAATTATACAGTGGAAGTGAGAAATAGATTCAAGGGACTAGATCTGATAGACAGAGTGCCTGAAGAACTATGGACAGAGGTTTGCGACACTGTACAGAAGACAGGGATCAAGACCATCTCCAAGACAAAGAAATGCAAAAAAGCAAAGTGGCTGTCTGAGGAGGCCTTACAAATAGCTGAGAAAAGAAGAGAAGCAAAAGGCAAAGGAGAAAAGGAAAGATATACCCATTTGAATGCAGAGTTCCAAAAGATAGCAAGGAGAGATAAGAAGGCCTTCCTCAGTGATCAACGCAAAGAAATAGAAAAAAACAATAGAATAGGAAAGACTAGAGATCTCTTCAAGAAAATTAGAGATACCAAGGGAACATTTTATGCAAAGATGGGTTCAATAAACGCCAGAAATATTATGGACCTAACAGAAGCAGAAGATATTAAGAAGTGGTGGCAAGAATACACAGAAGAACTGTACAAAAAGATTTTCACCAACCAGATAATCAGGATGGTGTGATCACTCACCTAGAGCCAGACATCCTGGAACGTGAGGTCAAATAGGCTTTAGAAAGCATCACTATGAACAAAGCTAGTGGAGGTGATGGAATTCCAGTTGAGCTATTTCAAATCCTGAAAGATGATGCTGTGAAAGTGCTGTGCTCAATATGCCAGCAAATTTGGAAAACTCAGCAGTAGCCACAGGACTGGAAAAGGTCAGTTTTCATTCTAATCCTAAAGAAAGGCAAGGGCAAAGAATGCTCAAACTACTGCACAATTGCACTCATCTCATGTTCACAGTTCTGAAGCCAAGTTTCAGCAATACATGAACTGTAAATTCCAGCTGTTCAAGCTGGATTTAGAAAAGGCAGAGGAACCAGAGATCAAATTGCCAACATCTGATGGATCATCAAAAAAGCAAGAGAGTTCCAGAGAAACATCTATTTCTGCTTTATTGACTATGCCAAAGCTTTTGACTGTGTGGATCACAATAAACTGTGGAAAATTCTGAAAGAGATGAGAATACCAGACCACCTGATCTGCCTCTTAAGAAACCTGTATGCAGATCAGGAAGCAACAGTTAGAACTGGACATGAAACAATAGGCTGGTTCCAAATAGGAAAAAGAGCATGTCAAGGCTGTATATTGTCACCCTGCTTATTTAACTGATTGCAGAGTACATCATGAAAAATGCTGGGCTGGATGAAGCACAATCTGGAATCAAGATTGCTGGGAGAAATATCAATAACCTCAGATATGCAGATGACACCACCTTTATGGCAGAAAGTGAAGAGGAACTCAAAAGTCTCTTGATGAAACTGAAAGAGGAGAGTGAAAAGGTTGGTTTAAAGTTCAACATTCAGAAAACTAAGATCATGGCAAATAGATGCAGAAACAGTGAAAACATTGCGTGAGTTTATGTTGGGGGGCTCCAAAATCACTGCAGATGGTGACTGCAGCCATGGAATTAAAAGACACTTACTCCTTGGAAGGACAGTTATGACCAACCTAGACAGCATATTCAAAAGCAGAGACATTATTTTGTCAACAAAGGTCTGTCTAGTTAAGGCTATGGTTTTTCCAGTAGTCGTGTATGAATGTGAAAGTTGGACTATAAAGAAAGTCTTCTCCAACACCACAGTTCAAAAGCATCAATACTTTGATTGCCAAAGTATTGATGCTTTTGAACTGTGGTGTTGGAGAAGACTGTTGAGAGTCCCTTGGACTGTAAGAAGATCCAGCCAGTCCATCCTAAGGGAGATCAGTCCTGAGTGTTCTTTGGAAGGACTGATGTTGAAGCTGAAACTCCAATACTTTGGCCACCTGATGCAAAGGGTTGACTCCTTTGAAAAGACCCTGATACTGGGAAAGTTTGAGAGCAGGAGGAGAAGGGGACATCAGAGGATGAGATGGTTGGATGGCATCACCCACTCAATGGACATGAATTTGTGTGGACTCCGGGAGTTGGTGGTGGACAGGGAGGCCTGGCATGCTACAGTTCATGGGGTCTCAAAGAGTTGGACACAACGATCAACTGAACTGAACTGAAATTCACGTTATGAGGTCCCTGTGGTTTGGTCTTCAACATATGAGTTTTCATGGCTCACAATTCAGTTCATAACAGTTCCTTTTCCAATAAAGGTTGACTAAGTTAGTTTAAGGGCCTCTCCTGGGTTCTTTAGTGGTAAAGAACCCACCTGCCAATGCAGGAGACATAAGAGATGTGGGTTTGTTCCTTGGGTCTGGAAGATCCCCTGGAGGAGAGCATGGCAACCCACTTCAATATTCTTGCTTGGAGAATCCCATGGAGAGAGGAGTCTGGTGGGCTACCATCCACGGGATTACAAAGAATCAGACACGATTGAAGTGACTTAGCACAAATGCACACAAGTTAGTTTAAAAAGGAATAAAACGTTTAAGTAAATTAGAGTGTGGACCATGCAAAGCCTACCACATTCAGGACCTGTAGTCCTAAAGAAATGTAACAGATCATACCTATTAGATGGTCCAGAAAAGTGCAAATCATGTCCCCAAAAGACCCATGCATGTTTTGTCTTTTCCCCAGTCACTGCAGAAGGCACCATGTTTCTCATCTGTCTGTGTACCACAGATATGACTACAGATGGACTCACTAGTTTAAAACACAGGAGTTAATAGGACATCCTCAACATAAAGGAGTAAAGCATTTTTTTTAAGTAGGGAAATTAAAATGCCTTTACAGAAAAAAAAGCTATAAGCTGGTACATTACAAAGTTTAATTATTAGTTTATTGAATTTTAGACCATAAATGTATCATGGAGATCATATAAGCCAGAGACTACCAAACTGGGAGGTGCATCAAAATCACCTGGTGATCTTTTAAAAATACACGGCTTCCCAACTCCCACCCTACATATCCTGAATAGGATTTTCACAAATGCATACTTTTTTAGAAATGCTCCAACTGATATTTTGCAGACTGCCTGATCCATATGCCTTGCTTTTATGTTGAGGAAATTGAGATCATTATAACAAACTCACATAGCATAGAATATATTTAATTAAAAATGATCTAGTTCTGTTTATATATGACTCATTTCATTTTGATCAACAGAAAATCCAGAGATTAGTAGTAGAAAGTACTTCAAGAATATTTTTGTTGATATAATTGATGCAACTATTCTTATTTTTTGGCAAGACAGATGAAAGATATTTACTTCTCTTTAGTAAAATTTTAAGGCCATCCATATTTAATAGTGGTAGACTATAAAAAATAATAAAATCTCGTAAGGCAAAAAGAACAATTTACTAAAAGAGATTTTAGAAACTTACAGATGATGTCCTGTCTACTTCACAACGGCTGCTCAGAATAAAACAGGCCTCAGCATCATCCATCCTAAATGCAGACAGAAAAGGAAAATAATCACACATTGACATATCTATGTGCCATCTGAAAAATAGGATTCCAACACTCAGTCCAGGGCATACAAAGTACACATAAATTATGAACATCCTTAAGCTTAAATGAAAGTAGGATTTCTTGCAGATCATGATTATAAACAAACTAATTGTTGACTTGGCTGTATAACACAGCAATTCATAATGACAGAAGTTAAAAAAAGTCAAATTTTATTTTTCTTTTATCATTATATATATTTTTTTTATATATATATATATATATATATACTTCTGTAAGTTTTAGATGGATAACTTTTTGACTGCAATGCATCAATAAAACTAAGAGAGAGGATACAAAGCCACTTAGTATTCATAAGCCAAACTCTACTGCATATTTATATTTCCTAGAGATGAATCATCATCTTGTTCCAAATCCCTTTCCTTCACGCTAAAGTTCTATATTTCTTATATGTAATAATAAACCATAAGAATGCTTCAATTTGGTAAGCAATGTTCTAAAAAAACCCATAACTTTGTGTATTTTTAAGATGAGGAACTATTTGCCTTTCTGGTTCATTACAGTAGAACAAATTTTTTCCTCCAATGTATTTTCTATGGATAAAAATGATAAAAGTCTATAGAATTAGACCAAATCAAACAGTTTTGGAAAAGTGTGAAGTTGTCATGGTTATTAAGACAAATTGTATATCATTTTTTATATATCATCTTCAACAAAGCAACTCAAACTCATGCAACTGACCTTTGGAAACGGTTTGGAGAATTTTACTCCTTGTCTTGCGTGGGAATTGTGCTGAAGAATGTGTTAACATTAAATCCCAAATTTCTACATGACATAGGATAAGAAATGAACATAAAAATGGTACCATCTTTCTTAAATCAATTTTGTGAGAATTACCAGCCTGCTACTTCTCACTCATCCACACTCTCCTTTCTCATACCTATGGAGGAATATTTCTGGTAAATGTGACTGATTTGGCTAAGAAACAATCATTAATATTATTAATACTAAATGGAGTTGTGTTAATCCTGGCTCAGTCATGCAGTCGTATCCAACTCTTTGAGACTCTATGGACTGTAGCCCACCAGGCTCCTCTGTCTATGGGAAATTTCCAGGCAAGAATACTGGAATGGGTTCCTGTTTCCTACTCCAGGGGATCTTCCCAACCCAGGGGTTGAACCCACGACTCCTGTGTCTCCTGCATTCGTAAGTGGATTCTTCACCACTATGCTACCTGAGAAGCGTATTAATCCTAGGTATTATCTAGCTGAGATGCCAATAGCTAATCCTAATAGCTTAGATTAATTGATTAGGTAGTCAAAAGGCTTCATTTATCACAGAAATTCATATTGAACACAAAATGAGCATTTCTCATTCTTATCATATGAAGAACTTAACTCATTACTATAAATTAAGCATATTTATTATCTATACAGATGAATATAAAGATCCAAATTATATGACTATTTAAGCAACTATTTCTTTACAGTTCCTGAATAATGAGTATAGATAGCAGATTGTTAGCAAACACGCAATGCTGTGTTTTACTTGAGGTGCTGGGGGACTATGACTTATTCTAGAACTGTCGTGTGCATAGTGACAATACATATGAAGTATGCAATCCACTACAGATGCTGACATATTCTCAAAGAAGCTTAATTTTCCAATTACGTACAATTCATTATATCCTGGTAGTTTCTACTGACTTTTTTGTTTTACAAATTGTTAAATCATTGAAAAAATTCTTAGCTAAATTGACCTATTACATATAAATCTAACATAATGTTAGAGTTCCTGTTATGAGCTATCTAGTCAACTTTTGCAGGAATAAGCAGCAGAAAGAAGTTTGGGAGTTTTTCTGTTCTTTTCCATCATACACACACACACACACACACACACACACACCACACACACACACACAAACCCATACACACACAAATACAAGCATACAGAGGACATGTACATACACAAACATATGGAGAACATGCACCAACACACATACTCAAGCCATCTGGAAAGAATCAAAACAACAACAAAGGAAGAAAAAAACACATGCTACGGAATTCAAGGAAGAGACTTTTAAACCTCACAGAGTCTGTAGGACAACTCAAAGATAAACACGAAAATGTATTTAAAAGCTACAAAACAAGAGAAAACATTGAGAGAAGCCACCTCCACTAAGGATCTCTTCTGGCTTCTGAAACTATAGAGGGTGTTTTGCAGAGGCCCTGATTCCTGGAGTCTGCAGTCTAACCAACCACACTCTCACTCTGCTCCCACGCTGCAGTGACCCCCAAGACTGCGACAAGCTATAAGACTATGTCATCTTTAATACAGGGGGACAGGCACCCGCACAAGAAGAAGAAAGCAACTAAGACCTCCGTCACCCACCTGATTTCTCCAGTCCCCAAGGACTCTTTCATCTCACACACCAGGGAACACATGTTGTTCCAACATGGAACAACAGACTGGTTCCAAATAGGAAAAGGAGTCTGTCAAGGCTGTATATTGTCACCCTGCTTATTTAACTTCTATGCAGAGTACATCATGAGAAACACTGGACTGGAAGAAACACAAGCTGGAATCAAGATTGCAGGGAGAAATATCAATAACCTCAGATATGCAGATGACACCACCCTTATGGAAGAAAGCGAAGAACAACTAAAAAGCCTCTTGATGAAAGTGAAAGAGGAGAGTGAAAAAGTTGGCTTAAAGCTCAACATTCAGAAAACGAAGATCATGGCATCTGGTCCCGTCACTTCATGGGAAACAGATGGGGAAACAGTGGAAACAGTGTCAGACTTTATTTTTGGGGGCTCCAAAATCACTGCAGATGGTGACTGCAGCCATGAAATTAAAAGACGCTTACTCCTTGAAAGAAAAGTTATGACCAACCTAGATAGTATAATCAAAAGCAGACATTACTTTGCTGACTAAGGTCCATCTAATCAAGGCTATGGTTTTTCCTGTGGTCATGTATGGATGTGAGAGTTGGACTGTGAAGAAGGCTGAGCGCAGAAGAATTGATGCTTTTGAACTGCGGTGTTGGGGAAGACTCTTGAGAGTCCCTTGGACTGCAAGGAGATCCAACCAGTCCATTCTGAAGGAGATCAGCCCTGGGATTTCTTTGGAAGGAATGATGCTAAAGCTGAAACTCCAGGACTTTGGCCACCTCATGTGAAGAGTTGACTCATTGGAAAAGACTCTGATGCTGGGAGGGATTGGGGGCAGGAGGAGAAGGGACGACAGAAGATGAGATGGCTGGATGGCATCACGGACTCGATGGACGTGAATCTGAGTGAACTCCAGGAGATGGTGATGAATAGAGAGGCCTGGCGTGCTGCGATTCATGGGGTCACGAAGAGTTGGGCGTGACTGAGCGACTGAACTGAACTGAACTAATATAATACAAACTCCTTAGAATCTAAACCCCCTCACACTGCTTTGGCATCTCACATAGTGTTCAGCCCAAGATTTTTATTTGTCGAATAAAAACAGTATCCAGGGATTTGGAGACTACTCGCGCTGAATCTGGATAACTCAGTTCATCTCCCTGCACGCTGAGATGATACCACGCCACCACACTTCTCAATGTGTTGTGTGGACATGGTCTGATGAACAACCCTGCACTGAGAAAGAGGAGCAAATAAGCTGATTTTATAGTTTTAATCTTCCCATTTGACCAGCAATGGTACTAAAGCAAAAGTTTGTATTAAAAGCACATCTTGCAGTACTGAAACTGCTAAAATTTAGAGGAGAGAAAAGATATTATAACACTACAAGATGGGAAGTGGACATACTTACTTTGCTCTCAACAGATCCTGGTCTTTAAGGGCCGAACCTTGAAGGTAGATAACTCTTTGTGACCACATTGGAATCTGGAGGATCCTTCGGACCTGCACATCCATTTCAGTAGGACACAAAATCACCACATAATAATCCTACTCAAAACAAAGTGGGCAGTGGGATAGAAACAACAATGCTTTGTTTTATACTAGATAGGTACATAGAATATCTATGAACATTTTGAAATATGATAAAAGAGAAATGAACTCTTACTAAGAAATCAAAGTTTGCATTTAAAACCAGGGCATATGTTAAATAACATGAGACGGTAATAAACATAACAGACAAACATACAAAAATCTCATAAATCAGCATGTTCACCCTGACTTTTTCAATTTACTTAGTATCAAGAAGAGAAGATAAATCAGTGCTTACACTCAGCACACATTTCAGCCTATAAAATTTTCAATTTTGACTTCAGGGTGTGAAAGTGTTAGTCACTCAGTCGTGTCGGACTCTTTGACGACATGGCCTGTAGCCCGCCATGCTCCTCTGTCCATGGAATTCTCCAGGCAAGGATGCTGAAGCAAGTTGCCATTCCCTTCTCTGGGGGATCTTCCTGACCAAGGGATCGAACCCAAGTCTCCTGCATTGCAGGCAGGTTTTTTACAGTCTGAGCCATCAGAGAACCTCTTTAGGATTTCAGATTGATTCTAAAATATAAACTGCTAACAGCCAGAACTGCTAAGGATCAAGTCATACTTCAATCTTGTTACTTTTAGAATAAAAAGCTGTGGTGATAGTTTATATCATTTGGCAACATCATTATGAGTTGATAAAATTGAAAATATTCTGATGACTATCTGAATGGAAAAGGATTCACAAAAATATTGGTAATACTGACAAAGTAAATTAAATTTGAAAGTTTGTGATCAAAATATTTTAAAACAATGGTTGTTTGGAGAAAATGCAAAATTATTCTCAGTGATAAAATGGTATAAAGCAATTTATCTATAAGAATTCAAATTCTCTGGCAAACGTCCACCATTTTACCACTCTGTATCTAGAGGGAACTTTTGGAGTTTTAAGATTTCTCCATATTGATATTAGATAAAATTAATTACTAGGGGTCAAATTTTGAGTGAATTAAATTTTCTCCCAGATAAATTTTCTTTGTGGGTCATAATAAGCATCTGAAATTATTTAATATGAGTAATTTTAAAAAAATGTTAATATGGAGTTACTCCTAAAATTCAAAATAATGTATGTAAAAACAAGAGAATACATTATACGAGTTTCACTTATAAGTTAGATTTTTAATCTAAAAAAGCAATATGTTAAAATTTCTCTAAATTATTTAAAGAAAGAGATAATTAGAAATACTCTGTACTGTCTTGACTTCAGGATTCTCCAATCTCTTCATGGAAGTTTATTGGGAAAACACAGAAAATTCAAGTAGTTCTTTGCTGTCTGGACTAGACTAAGTGCATTGAGCAGCAGAGGTGACCTAAGTCTACACTGGCCCAGAACCATGGCAAGTGCAAGTGTCTGCATAGACAGAAGACATTTTTCTGAATTCATGAACTCAATTGCATACTGCCCAAATTTTGGTCATTTATTGCTACTATAAATAAGACCAAGTTTCACTCCAGGAAACAAAGGGAAGAATGGAACTTTCAGACTTCCAAATTTCCATCAGTAACACTTGATAAAATTCTGAAAATTCAAGTGAGCAGATGATATCGAAATGATTCTTTTATTGTTTTATTATATGTTAAGTTTCACTGTTTCATAAAAATACCATTTATTCACTACCAAAAGGAGAAAAAAGCAATCATTTTAATTCAGAGAAAACCTTTCTTTGTAGCAGTAATATAATTCCATCTGTCTTTCGTTATAGATACAGAAGGAAACTTAACATATTGTGATTTCCTCCAGCATTTTTTTCTATGTTCCAGGTTATATTTGTAGTTCTTCATTTTCTCTAAATTTGAGCATATAAATAAAAATCCTCCAGAACACAGGCTGTACTATCATTAATTGATTTTGCCAATGTTAGTAGGTCTAACCCGTTTAAAGTTACCTGGAGTCTTGGATGTGCATAGAATTCATTTTAAAAGGCCATGAGTAAATCAGTCTTCAGTGAGCTGACACACAGAACAACGTGCTTTTCAGTGTGAGCTCTGTGTCGACTATAGTTTCCACCTGACTTTTGTCTCTCCATCCACAAATAGGCCAGCTGTTCAAACTGTAACACATTTCCCACATGTGAATGAAAAGAACTGGACATGAAAATAACAATCAGTGCAATCCATCTATTATCTATTGGGTATAACTCAATTTCTTAGGTGAAACTCTTTGAGATTGAAATGATCAGTGTTCCCTTCAACAAGACTCTTCATAGGATAATTTCTGCCTTGCTAATCCCTCCCAGGGCCTTCATGTTTCTCAGGAAACAATAATGAGGTTTTCCTATTGTATCCTAACAGGGCACTAAGAGGTCTGCACTTATGTCATGCACCTGGTTAAAGAGAAAGGTCTCATGTTTTTCTCTCACATTCTCCCGTCAACTTCAGCCCACATCGCCTGCAAGGGGAGATAACCTTACCACACACACAAGGCCACGTTCCAGTTATAGTGCATGCATGCAAGCTCAGTCCTGTCTGACTCTTTGCAACCCCATGGACTGTAGCCTGCCAGGCTTCTCTGTCCAGGGGATTTTCCAAGCAAGAATATTGGAGTGAGTGGCCATCATCTTCTCCAGGGCATCTTCCAGACTCAGGGACTGAACTCATGTCTCCTGCATTGGCAGGCTGATTCTTTACCACTGAGCCACAGAGGAATTAGCTGTTATTAAAGGGATGTTGAGGGTATGTGGGAGAGGTGTCACTGAGGATGGCGTGCATGAATGGATAGGAGTGGAAAGATCATTTTTACATCTATGGAAAGGATATTTCAATAACTTTGTCAAATGGTTGTATAATATAATATACATTGTGATTTGTGTTGGCCACATCCTGTTTATGACCTGCCCACCCATGGACAGTCAGAATTCATTATAGGAAAATGTTGAAGATTGCCTCTATGTGCCTTCAGTCTCATTTATATCTCTGTGCCTTTGCTTCCTTATCCATTCTCCAAAATGCTACATGTCAGCTACGTACCATCTTCAGATTTTGTTTTAGTTGACCAACATAGTCAATTGATTTTTATTCATGACAACATATGGCTTTTAGTGTAGTTTAGAAAAAAGAAATCAATGTTTCATAAGTTTATTGTCTTATATAAACATGCTATAATTGAAAAGTATACTATCCTATAATCCGATAATTAATGTAAATACTCTATATGTAAAAGAAAGCATCTTGAAATAACTGAAGTGAAATGTGAGCTACCAATCGAGACTAGAAGGGGAAAAAAACCTCATGTTTCTAATACAATTTAAAAAGGTATTTTGGAGACAATTTTAATAATTGACTAGATGGTATACGAGCATGTGTTAATATACCCTGCATTTTTGATTAAATGTGGAAGATTTGATTTCATAAGACTTTGCACATTTCGATAAAATTTAACATGGTGGTATTTACCTGGATAGGGAGAACCACAAGAGCAACACAGATCATGGCAACCACAAAAAGCTTGGATGACCACGTTTCTGGGGTGACATCCCCAAAGCCCACAGCAGAAAATGTCACGATGCAGAAATAAAGGGAGTCGAAGAGATTCAGCTTCTTTCCTATCCGTTCCAGATGCTGGATTCCACAGATGCTAAAGAAACAAAGATGCGTTACAGTTAAAACTTTCAAATCAGTCACATTACTTTTCATCATTCTTCTGAAAGCCAAAGCACATTTCATAAAGCCACTTGGTAGCTGGGATTGTATGTGGTTCAGTACTTTTCTTCAAGAAAATATTTTTAAGTTTTTTCTTACATCAAAGAGAAATAGTCTTATTTTATTTGTAGCCAAATTTATAGTCCCAAATCACAAAGCATATTTGAATAATATATAAAATGAATAGACAGAATTTCATGGGTGACTTACACAAACATTTTGAATGCATGTCAAGGAAACACAGACACCAGAATCCACTAGATCTACTACCCATCAAAACAGTAATAGTCAATAGTCTTCTTTTTTAACAGAGACATTTTTCAGTTGTATATGTGTGGTATAGATATATGTGTATATATTTCGTGTGTATGTGTTTCACAGTCATCCTCCATATCCCAGAGGTTGGTTGCAGGTCCCCCAGGGGGACACAGCATGTATAATGACATAGTCATTCTAGTCACTCATATGACATGGTATTTGCATATAACCTATGCACAGCCTCATGTATACTTTAAATCATCTCTAGATTACTTATAATACCTAATACCATACAAATGCTATAAAATTCATTGTAAATAAGTTGCAAATGCTATGCAAATAGTTGCAAGTATGCAGCAAATTCAACTTCTGGTTTTTGGAATGTTCAAGAAATTTCTTCCCTAATATTTTCAATCTGTGATTGGTTGAACCCACAAATGTGGGAACTTGGAATACAGAGGGACCACTGTATACAAGAAAGGCTTGAGGAGTTAACATTGCAAGGTGACTCTCAAAAGGAGTCTTCAGGTACATCAATCATCTGTACAAAACTATTGGTGGTATGAAAGTAAGGGAGAAGCTAGAAATCTTATAAGATTCTCCCAAAGTAGAATTGCTAAAATAGCATTAGAAATAGTACTGCCACTAGCTAAAAAAAAAAAAAAAAAAGGAGGCTATGAAACATGCATATATGTGCAATGTTGGAGAGGAATGAGATTTGCAACATAAAAAAATCACCAATAAAATAAGAAGGAATCTAGTACTGATGCATGTTAAAATGTGATAAGCCACAGAAAGATGCTGAGTGAAAGAAGTCACATGTAAAAGACTATATACTGTATAATTCTGTTTTCATGAAATGTTCAGAAAAGACACAGAAACCATATTAATGGTTGCTTGGAAGTGATGGTGGGAATAAGATGATGACAATGTTCTAAAACTAGACTTGTGGTGATGACTGTAGAAATTTGTAAATATATTAACATGGTTGTATTCTACACTTAGCAAGAATGAATTTTATGGCATGTAAATTATACCTCTCTAAAGCTGTCAAAAGAAATCACTGTGGACTTCCAGATTTTCCTTCCAACTTCTATGCAGAACAAGCACAGATGGCTTGATTATGATGACCAAGAAGATGTGCTATTCAATGTTTAAACTACAGAAATTCCTTGTCCAGCCTTTTAAAACATCTTTACTTTTTTATTCTTTACTTTTCCAACAGCTTATACTCAGCACATGAGCCAGAGTTGGGCTATGACAACCTGGGTCAGGCCATTTTATTTCTCTACTTAAACCCTTGGAACAGGGAACCCTATTCCATGTCAGACTAAACTCTAATGATCTTTGTGATTCAGTGATATTTGTCTCTAGCCTAGTGCTCGATCTGACCCCTCCTTATGCCTTTCAGACTAGGTTTCTAGTTTTCTCTAGTTTTCTAGTGGTTTCACTAGTTTCCTCTCTGTGGTTTGCTCTGCCCCAGCTACACTGGCATTCTCGCTTTCTGACCAACTTGACAGGCATCACCCAGATTCAGGGTCTTGATATGGACAACTCTCTCTGGCCGGAACATATTGCCCAGATATTTCATGGATATTTCCTCACATCCTTCAAGTCTTTACTTCTAACCTGACCATCAATATACTCCTTGTCTTTCTTACTGTGTCTAATTAAAAAAAAATAGTTTTAGCCATTTGTTGAGTTTGATACTGATTGTCCATAAACCTCTGTAAGAATGCAGTCTATTAGGACAGAGTCATGCGCTTTCTTCACTCACGTTGCCTGAACATCTGTACTAATTCCGAGAGCATAATGATGTTCACTAATAATTCCTAAATGAATGAGAGTCTGAATGTAACATATATTTCTGTTGCCTACACAAAAATGACCAAGCTCTTTAGCCTGTTAAGATATAAACTAAGTACAATTCATTAAAGAAAAGAAAAAGCACACAAATGTATTTATCTGACCACTGCCTTAATGGTGGAAGCTAAGTCGCTTCAGTTGTCTCCGACTTTGTGCGACCCCATAGACGGCAGCCCACCAGGCTCCCCCGTCCCTGGGATTCTCCTGGCAAGAACACTGGAGTGGGTTGTCATTTCCTTCTCCAGTATAACTTAGGGGCAAGGCTAAATACTTCTTTCTCAAAAGAATCATTGACTTTCCCACCACTGTTTGAAATATTCAAGTTCTTATAAATAAGTAAATTGGGTTTTATTCTCCTCTGTAATTTACTTTTGCAATTCAAGCATTTGTTCAGTTAATACTGCTTAACATGATAAATATAAAATTCGGGAAATTTCAAGTGTACTGACTTACTGAAACACATTCTGTTCGGGTAATATGCAAGCAAATTACACAATTAAAAATTACTAAATTAAGTTCATTATTTCTAATCAAAAGATTTTCTTGAAATCATATTCATGTCACTGTTGGTGAACTTTGCACACATTAATACTGAGTCAAGTCAATTCAGGTTACTTATATAACCATCATAATAATAAAAGTATCCAGTTTATCTTTTATAAAGGAAACAAATTACTCTCAAATATTAGAGAGAGATTTGCCTACAAAACACTGCAATCATTAACTTCGTTGTTGGAATTCATTTTCACATTAAGTTCTGAAAATAGTTATTTCCCTTATGTTTTGTAGTATTTACACAAAGAACCACATTACTTGAAAGGTAGAAACAATTTAGAAGGGGATTTTGCAGAATTTGTGCTAACATCAGTTTCAGAGTTAGGATCTTCACACTATTTAAGCAAAATGTCTTTCAAATCTCTTCTAGAATTATCAACATTAGATTTAAAAAGTATTTTGAAATTCCTTGTTGCACGTTTTTATTTTACAAAAGTAAATACTAATACATGGGGAAGTTTAACAAAAGGCTGGAGGAGGTGTGAAGCAGAGACAGTCTAATTACATTATATGGACACAGTGTCACTGTCTGATACTAGCTGTAGAGCACCAATATGCAACATGTGCAGGATGTTAAGAGTATCTGACAACTTATTAGATACTATTTTGGTTATAGGCAACAGAACTAGGGATGTTTTAAAGAAACATGAAAACTTATAATACTCTTCTATTGCTTCTCTTATATTACTTTACAAGCAAAAATATTTTTATATTCACATAGATTACCTATATAAATAATAATTCAACTACTTTTGTTGAAGGAATGTAAAAGGGAACCTTCAGGACAAGTAGATACATAGTTAACTGTTACTTTATTTTATAATTCTTGAAGTTAAGACAGTTTTTTAGCTTTGAAATATCTTTTTATTGTATTATGCATACAAATTAATATTTCACTTATGTTAGCTCTTTATCCTAGCACTGTGAATGCTACAATGTGCTGCTGCTGCTAAGTCGCTTCAGTCGTATCTGACTCTGTGCGACCCCACAGATGGCAGCCCACCAGGCTCCCTCATCCCTGGGATTCTCCAGGCAAGAACACTGGTGTGGGTTGCCATTTCCTTCTTCAGTGCGTGAAAGTGAAAAGTGAAAGTGAAATCGATCAGTCCTGTCCGACTCTTACTGACCTCATGGACTGTAGCCTCCCAGGCTCCTCTATCCATGGTTTTTCCAGGCAAGAGTACTGGAGTAGGTTACCATTGCCTTCTCCAACAATGTACTACATAAGGATTTGAAGCTATTCAGTGATTATAATCCATTTTAATATAGAGAGCTATCTTATTTCATTCACGGATATCTTTCAAGCCACTATTAAATGGAAACTGTCTCTTCTCCCTTATCATAGTTGATGATTTCAGTTAATTATTAGTTTTCATCTGAACCCAGAAGTGATTTTAATAATGTGCACAGATTTTGTGATAAAGTAAATCCAAGAATGTGCTCAAATACAGCACATTCATAATCAAAATATCCTATTCTGTCTTCTTATAAAAGAGATACATCTTTTCCATTAGTCAAAGCTTGAGTTAACCTACTTAAATTATATCCTGAATTGAAAATAGAAGTAGGATAATCATATATATATATATATATGTGTGTGTGTGTGTGTGATATATATATATATATATATAGGAAGGCTTGATAGTCATGTCCGACTCTTTGTGACCCCCATGGACTGTAGCCTACCAGGCTCCTCCCTCTATGGGATTCTCCAGGCAAGAGTACTGGAGTGGGTTGCCATTTCCTTCTCCAAGGATAATCATAGCTGGTGGATAATAGTAAACATTCTCTTACCTTCAAATTTTCTAGTGGTCAAATTGAATGTTTTGTGACTGGGCCATAAACTTAAGACAAAAAAGCTCACATAAATGCTTGATTGTAGTGGATATCTAACTCTAACCAAATTTTTGTTTATTATCCCATGCATGCATGCTGTCTCTTCAGTCATAGCTTGTAGCCTGCCAGTCTCCTCTGTCCACGGGATTTTCCAAGAATACTGAGTGGGTTGCCATGTTCTCTCCCAGGGGAATTGTCCCAACCCAGGGATGGAACCCAGGTCTCTTGTATTGGCAGTTGGGTCCTCTACCACTAGGACAACCTGAAAAGCCCTGCCAAAACATTTGAAATTAAATAAATTGCTCCAATTTAAGATTTAAAAATAAACCAATATCATATCATGTTCTATTTGCCTTTTTGTTTAGTTAATATGCATACAAGTTACTCAGACTCATTTGTACTGAGTGACTGAAATGGAAAGCTGCAAATGAATATAATTTTCTTATAATTTCTCTACTAAAAAATACCTATCAATTTTTAATTTAAATAGAATTTCTATAAAAGCAGTAAGTTCTAGAACATCTTAATAAAGTGTTTCATAATAGAAAAAGGGTGACCTGATTTGTAAAAGTAAGTCATGTTCATTCATAAAGATATATTTATTGATGGTTTACTAGTGCCAGGTATGTGCTATATGTTATACATGCAGATCCATGACACCTTATTCTACACACACAAAAAATGTTTCTAAAATCTAAAATGAATGGTTTGACCTCAACTTTATAACCCTATTACTACTGGCAATGCTATCATAAAGTAATAATCAAACATTTATTCATAACTTGATCAATATATAACTTGATCAATACTTGATCTGATAGAGTGCCTGATGAACTATGGACGGAGCTTCATGACATTGTACAAGAGACAGGGATCAAGGCTATCTCCAAGAAAAAGAAATGCAAAAAAGCAAGATGGCTGTTTGAGGAAGCCTTACAAATAGCTATGGAAAGAAGAGAAGCCAAAAGCAAAGGAGAAAAGGAAAGATATATCCATCTGAATGCAGAGTTCCAAAGAATAGCAAGGAGAGATAAGAAACCCTTCCTCAGTGATCAATGCAAAGAAATAAGAGGAAAATAACAAAATGGGAAAGACTAGAGATCTCTTCAAGAAAATTAGAGATCACAAGAGAACATTTCATGCACAGATGGGCTCAATAAAGGACAGAAATGGTATGGACCTAACAGAAGCAGAAGATATTAAGAAGAGGAGGCAAGAATACACAGAAGAACTGTACGAAAAGATCTTCACAACCCAGATAATCACGATGGTGTGATCACTCATCGAGAGCCAGGCATCCTGGAATGTGAAGTCAAGTGGGTGTTAGAAAGCATCACTACGAACAAAGCTAGTGGAGGTGATGGAATTCCAGTTGAGCTATTTCAAATCCTGAAAGATGATGCTATGAAAGTGCTGCACTCAATATGGCAGTAAATTTGGAAGACTCAGTAGCGACCACAGGACTGGAAAAGGTCAGTTTTCATTCTAATCCTAAAGAAAGGCAATGCCAAATATTGCTCAAACTACCACACAATTGCACTCATCTCACACGCTAGTAAAGTAATGCTTAAAATTCTCCAAGCCAGGCTTCAGCTATATGTGAACCATGAACTTCCAGATGTTCAAACTGGCTTTAGAAAAGGCAGAGGAACCAAAGATCAAATTGCCAACATGTGCTGGATCATCAAAAAAGCAAGAGAGTTCCAGAAAAACGTCTATTTCTGCTTTATTGACTACGCCAAAGCCTTTGACTGTACGGATCACAATAAACTGTGGAAAATACCCTGTATTGTATGCAGGTCAGGAAGCCACAGTTAGAACTGGACATGGAACAACAGACTGGTTCCAAATAGGAAAAGGAGTAGGTTAAGACTGTATATTGTCACCCTGCTTATTTAACTTATATGCAGAGTACATCATGAGAAACACTGGGGTGAAAGAAACACAAGCAGGAATCAAGATTGCTGGGAGAAATATCAATAACTTCAAATATGCAGATGACACCACCATTATGGCAGAAAGTGAAGAGCTAAAGAGCCTCTTATTGAAAGTGAAAGAAGAAAGTGAAAAAGTTGGCTTAAAGCTCAACTTTCAGAAAACTAAAATCATGGCCTCCGGTCCCATCACTTCAAATAGATTGGGGAACCAGTGGAAACAGTGGTTAACTTTATTTTTCTGGGCTCCAACATCACTGCAGATGGTGATTGCAGCCATGAAATTAAAAGACACTTACTCCTTGGAAGGAATGTTATGACCAACCTAGACTGCATATTGAAAAGTAGAGATATTACTTTGCCAACAAAGGTCCATCTAGTCAAGGCTATGGTTTTTCCAGTGGTCATGTATGGATATGAGAGTTGGACAGCAGAGAAAGCTGAGCACCAGAGAATTGATGCTTTTGAAATGTGGTGTTGGAGAAAACTCTTGAGAGTCCCTTAGACTACAGGGAGATCCAACCAGTCCATCCTAAAGAAGATCAGTCCTGAATCTTCACTGGAAGGACTGATGCTGACGCTGAAACTGCAATACTTTGGTCACCTGATGTGAAGAGCTGACTCATTTGAAAAGACCCTGATGCTGGGAAAGATTGAGGGCAGGAGGAGAAGGGGATGACAGAGGATGAGATGGTTGGATGGCATCACTGACTCAATGGAAATGGGTTTGGGTGGACTCTGGGAGTTGGAGATAGACTGGGAGGCCTGGCGTGCTGCAGATCATGGGGTCACAGAGAGTTAGACAAGACTGAGCGACTGACCTGAACTGAACTGAACTGATCAATACTAACTTAGGAAAACTACTTAAGCTATTTAAACTTCATACTCCTCAGCTGAAAAGCAAATGTAATGATACCAATTTCTTCCTTTGTTATTCCCAGAATTAAGTGAGCTAATGTTCTGTGAAATGTCTGACACATAACCTTCAATAAATTCATAAGTAATTCTGTTATTTATATGACATCCCAAGGATAAAAGAAAAATAAGCACAAAAATGACTCAAATATAAGAATCCAGTAAATCCACAAAGGTGTTAAAAAGCCTTCTCCACTTGTGAGAAGTGTAAATGTACTATTAACAGGAGAGTCGAGGATGGTGGAAAAAGAGAAAACAGCCTGCCTGTTCTCTTTGCTGTGGATGTGGTAACAGAGTTATCAGGGGCAGAAAGCCACTCATGGATTAATGAGTCTCTGTATCCATGTCCAGTCTTCTCCACCCTGTAACTCTGAAGGGAAGGGAAGTAAAAACATGGGGAAACACAGAGGGCTCCAAAAAAGAAGAGTTAGGCAATTTGCAAGGTAGACCTATAATCTTTATTTAGAAAGATAGCCAGGCTGATATCAGTTGACCTTTGGAGGGTTCACTGTCATCATTTACAGAAACTGACAACTAATTCTTGGCAATGCAGGAAGGGGAAAAAAAAAAATTACACTTTATTTCTAGGTCAAACTGTCAATATCAGGCTAGCGACTTGTTTTAAAAAAGCACTACTTATCACTGAGATTGCTTAAATAAAAGAACTCCTATTGAATTATATAAAGACAGTATAATGTATATTATATATGTATCTATTTATAAAAGTCACTGACTTAGGTAACTTCTAACTATATCATTATATGGCAATATTTTAAGATTTAAATATTAAAATCATAATATTTTGAAAAACAATTTTCTCTTTTTATATTATTTTACATATTAACTCATGTTCACTGCTATTATTTACATACATTTAATTTTATATAACTTATGAATTTTCTATCTCATGAAGATTAACTATACCCAGTTTTAGAAACTCAATTCATTTTGAGAAGCAAATAATTCTTGCCATACACATATTTATGTGCTTTTCATAATTTTGGTCAATACTCACAATACTGAGCTTAAACTGGAATTTCAAAAATCCTTCACATAGTTATTTCTGCCTTAATGCAATTCAGTTTTACATGAATATTGATTTGTGACACTATTTTCAAGATCACTGTCACAAAAAAAAATTTTGAGGAATTTTATAGAATGGACTTTGACAAGTTTTGTTTTGTTTTGTTTTTTAAACCAAGTGGACATGCATCTAAACTATGCAGAGTAGAGGACAAAATGCCAACTAAAAAAATACGTCTTAAATACTAACTCAGAACTTGATAAATACCTTCCCAAGTGGTTCAATGGTAAAGAATCTTCCAGCAATACAGGCGATGAGGGCGTTCAACCCCTGGGTCAATAAGATCCCCTGGAGAAGGAAATGGCAACCCACTCCAGTATTCTTGCCTGGGAAATCCCATGGACAGAGAAGCTATCAGGCTATATGCCCTATATGGGGTTGCAGAAGAGTCTGACAGCATTTAGCAACCAAACAACAAAAACAACAACATGCACGAGAAACAGAGAAATGACCTTGAGATTTCATATCATTCAACACTTCCATAATCAATAAGGATAAAGACTGACTACATGGCTAGAACGATATGAAAACCAAACCAAACGTATTGCTCAACCAATAATTGTTTATTTTCAATATGATTTACAGATATCAAGGAATAAAGGCAACAGATAATAAAAGCATAAGAAAAGAAATAGTAGGGGAAATTCTGCAGGAGGAGAGGAATATAAACTATTCTTTTCTTCCAAGGAGTAAGCGTCTTTTAATTTCATCGCTGCAGTCACCATCTGCAGTGATTTTGGAGCTCCTCCAAAAATAAAGCCTGACACTGTTTCCACTGTTTTCCCATCTATTTCCCACGAAGTGATGGGACCAGATGACATGATCTTCGTTTTCTGAATGTTGAGCTGTAAGTCAACTTTTTCATTCTCCACTTTCACTTTTATCAACGGGCTTTTTAGTTCTTCTTCACTTTCTGCCATAAGAGTGGTGTCATCTGCATATCTGAGGTGATTGATATTTCTCCCGGCAATCTTGATTCCAGCTTGTGTTTCTTTCAGCCCAGCACTTCTCATGATGTACTCTGCATAGAAGTTAAATAAGCAGGGTGACAATATACAGCCTTGACACACTCCTTTTCCTATTTGGAACCAGTCTGTTGTTCCATGTCCAGTTCTAACTGTTGCTTCCTAACCTGCATATAGGTTTCTCAATTTTTGAGCAGTTGTAATATTTTCAATTCCAAAAAATAGTAATATACAGTTATTACAAGGCAAATAATAAAGACATGCATGAGAAATTGGTATCATTCTACTCTTTTCTATCCTTGAGGCAGTAATATTTAGTATTTTTCCTTTTGCTTGTTTGGTATTTTGTTTTGCTGTTGTCCTTAATGTAAATGTGCTGTGACTGGAGTTTGACAATTCATTACTAGAGGATTTTTATATCTATCTTTTTAAAGTTCTCTTAGGCTACACTCTTGTATCTCAACACATGTTCCTTGAAAAGCCAAGTTGGCAGTAGATGTGAACCAGGCACAGGGGTCTGCAGTCAAATATATTTGGTAACTCTGAATTAAGTATATTTTATTTAGTAAAGGATTTTTCAGGTTTCTTTAATGAGTTAATGTTGATTGCAAATCTCTGAGAATAGATTAAACCAAATATATCTGCTAAATTTCTTGCTTTTGATAGAGCATCTCAAAGTATTAGGGTTTTATGAACTAAAATGTGAGAACATCAACTCATAGTTTGTGCTCTGAGTATTTTAGAATAAATGATTAGCTTAATCATTAAATGATATGGATAACTTTGTATCTTTGTCTAGCTCCTGAATTATATCACCCTGGACTTACTGATCCTTGAATAAAGGTAATAATGAAACTATCAGTTCCTGGAGATTTTTTACTTTTTTTTTTTTTTTTCCCCCGTCTTTTTAATTGAGATCAAAAGATATAATTTTAAAATGCAACATTTTAAAGGTGCTCCATATCTATCCTTAATCTTAATTTAATATTACTTAAAAATCCATGAAAGTAGCTCCATCTTGTATGACTCTTTACAACTCCCTGGACTGTACAGTCCATGGAATTCTCCAGGCCAGAATACTGGAGTGGGTAGCCTTTCCCTTTTCCAGGGGCTCTCCCAAACCCAGGTATTGAACCCAGGTCTGCCACATTGCAGGCTGATTGTTTACCATCTGAACTACTAGGGAAGCCCTTCTTAAAAATCCATAAATATGTACTTTAGAATGACCCACCATTCCTTCCATAGATTCACAAGAATCAATATGCCTCACATATAATGCTTTGGTCTTTACTGACTTCCTACAATTTATAAATACAGGTCCATAGCAGCCAAACCGAGCACCGGATATATACAAAGAAGAGCCCTCTCTTCCTGCTCACAAAGAAGTTAAAGGAATAGGACAAAGTTTTTCATAAGCACTGCAATTATTTAAATGTGGATCACCAAACTGAGCATGTCATATGGAAAGGAAGACTCTAAATTCTATCTCATTAAAAATTATAAATTCTACTTTTTTGTTAACTGCTGCTGCTAAGTTGCTTCAGTCGTGTCTGACTCTGTGCGACCCCATAGATGGCAGCCCACCAGGCTCCCCTGTCCCTGGGATTCTCCAGGCAAGAACACTGGAATGGGTTGCCATTTCCTTCTCCAGTGAATGAAAGTGAAAAGTGACAGGGAAGTTGCTCAGTCTTGTCCGCCTCTTCGCGACCCCATGGACTGCAGTCCCAGGCAAGAGTGAAATACTGTTAAATTTTACCCAGGATAATTATAAAGAAACTATTTAAACATGTATGCAAAAATCATATTCACATCAATTTAAAAAGGATTAGGCTCCATTTTACACTAAATATACAAAGCCATAATGCCAAACATTTAATTTCTATTACCCTTAGGAAAAAATTGACTAATGTAAACTTTATTTCTTAAGTCTTATTTTCACCAAATATTCCTCCATTTAGAAAAGCTAACATCTTAATTTACATAACTTAAAGTATACTTTTTTCCTCTTTCACTCGCCTAATGAAAGAAGGATTACCAGCCTATGAGTTATAAACTATGTAATGCTGTACACTACACCAACCGTAACGGAATGACAAATATTCTTCCTTACATTAAATACTTCAGTTAAAGATTCCACATTGTCTACTATCTGTCTTATAGAATATATTTCTTTTAATGAATTTACATGAAATTTCCATTTATTACATTTTCTCCTTTTTCATCATTAATGACCAAAACAGAATAAAAGCATCAGCTCAACAGTCTTTGTAAATCACTGATAGACTCATAAGCCTATGGGCCATTATCAGCACATATATGTGTGTGTGTGTATTATATATATATATATGTCCTCTGGGGAAGGCTATGGCAACCCACTCTAGGAATCTTGCCTGGAAAATTACAAACAGAAGAGTTTGGCAGGCTATAATCCACAGGATAGCAAAGAATAGGACATGATCAAAGCAACTGAGCACACACACGCACATATATACATGTAGGGTTTCTTTTAATCATGTAGTATTTTCTTCCATGTTTCTCAGGTTATATGCTAAGCATGTATTCATATCATCCATAATTATTTATTACAAATGGGTACTGTGTGTCAATGTGAAATGTATTTTCTACTATAAATAGTGAACAAAGGAAACAAAGAAAAGAGGCAGTGGGATAGGAAAGATGATTAGACAGATTGAACTAGGTGAAAACAAAGAGATGATATCATTATGGCTTATGGTTGTAGGTAATAAATGACATAGAATAGAGAAGAATTCTGTAAAATCAGAATGATGTTTTCTTGAAAATCTCAGTTTAGGAGACTTCAAAATTCAGAGATTAAACTCTTACTGGAAAAAATGGGGAACTATATCCCCAGCAGGAAGCTATTAAAACTATGTTCATATTTTTGAAACAAAATAGCATGAATACGAGATCAAATCAAGACAACATGGTGCTTAATCATCTTATGTTCATATTAATTTAGTGAAAGCATTTTTTATTTATTACTCTTTGGTTTCTGGAAAGCTCTCAGGGTTTTTCTCTCCTGAAGCTTCAATAAAGTGCTTGTAATTTTATTTCCACTGTCTTGTAGATCATATTCATGTGAGAAGTGTTTACATTTATTTATTAGTTCTTCTATTTAGTGAGTGCAAACTCCAGGAGATAGTGAGGGACAGGGAGCCTGAAGTGCTGCAGTCCAAGGGGTTGAGAAAAGTCCGACATAATTTGGCAACTGAATGACAACAACTCAAAGATTTAGGCACAGTACCAGGCACTCGGGGAGAAAATGATAGAAAAACCTGCAAGAATAATTCCTTGATGGGAGTTTCAGTGCAGTGGAAAAGATAGAAAGTGATGGCTAATATAAATATATATAAATAACATAGGAGACCCTCTAGTGCTAAGATTTCCTACAACAATGGGAATTCAACCTAATCAGCCGAGTCAGGTTCAATGAAAAAGTGATGTTTACATTAACACAAAAAGGTGAGTCTGACTTTGGCCTGCAGAGAAGGCAGAGAATTTTAAGAAGCGGGTCTAATCTGATAGACAAAGCAGTGGGGGTGAAAAAGCATGACTTCTGAGCAAAGATCAAGGATGTGAGATAAGAAAAAAAAAAAAAAGATGGAGGAAATGCCGCTGGTGCAGGAAACTGAGAACATCATGAGAAGTTCTGTATTCAGCCCACAGCGCAAGTGGTGACACAATCGTATTTGTATTTCCCAGCGATCGCTGTGGTAATTATGAGATGAATGGTTTGGAGTGAAAACAGGTTAAGCTGTCCCCATAAGGAGGTAGTAACACTTTAGATGAGTGAGGTGATGATTGAGAGGAAGAGAAGTGGGAAGAATTGCAGGATATTTAGAAGGTAAAATGTATGGGATTTTAAAAGATCAGGTACTGTGTGACATGAGAAGATGAGGTGTTAAAAGTGACTCCATTGAATGATCTAAAAAATGGACAGTGGCTGCTATTTCAGAGTTATGGTCAATATGGGGGAAAACAGCATAAATTTGCTTTTAGGCATATTTAGTTTGAGGAATCTAAGAGAAAATGCCATAGAAACAGCTAACTACAAAACATATAACTATGTAATTAAAAACCATAGAAACTGGCCTAAGAGAATTTGTCTGTTCACAGTTCCTAAGTTCTTCCTGGTGCACATTTGTAACCTCCAATGAAAAGAGAAGAAGGAGGGGTGTCAGACTGCCTCTCTAACAACCCTGCTGCCAATCATGATATAGCAAGAGCAAGTCGCAGACTAAATTTTGCCACACAAAACACTCACTAATCCCTGTTCTGCAAGGTCCAAGAGAGCTGTTCTCTCGTCTTTCTGTGCATAGTAACAAATACACTGAAAAAAGACTCATAACAAGAAAAAGCTGAAAATGTACAAAGGGCAATTTCTGCTAATGGTCTTGTGGGATCAGATGACAAATGCTCAAAGGAGAAACAAGTTTGAAAGGGTCTCTAGACTTAAGGCACCACTTCCCTAAAGGGTGTGGCTGCTATGTTCAACAAATTCTTGCAGTCCAGTTATGCAGGGGCAGAAATAACCAAATAATACCTTCTTGCCAACTACATGGCTAGAAAAATTTTAATTCCTTTTATGTTAATTTGTAAAAATAATTTGATAATCATCAAATATTGATGACTGAAACTGGTGATACCTGATAATGGGTCCCTGATGAGAATTCTTCACAGACTTAATAGCCATCCTTAGATTTGTACTGTCTGGACACATGCTTTGCTGTGATTTATATGAGATATTTATGGGATTACAGAAAATATAACTAAAATATGATATATTCCTAGATGAAAAATAAAAATAAAATTAAAAGACCAAGGACTGGCTACTGAGACAACACATCATTTAATGAAATGCTATAGTAAAGGACAAAGACATAAAAAGAGTGTATATATCTGTGTACGTACCTGTGGGATGTGTGCGTGTGTATGTTCCACATGCCCAATGCATGCTCATAACTCTCATGGATGTGTAAATTCTTCTTCATGTACATTTTTGTGACTTTAAAATGGGGATATATTAAATGATGTTTAATGTTGAAAGCCAGTGACTTACACCAGCTTTTGGAGCCTTATTGTGATTTCAGAGATCCCTCCTAAATTGATAATTGCTCCTTTTCCAGTAATAGAATAAAGTCAATAGTTCTAAAGATCATATTCCCTTTTGCCCTCTTTTTAAGTCTTAAATTAAAAAAAAAAAGAAAACAAAACAAAAAGTATACAGTCCATTTTTCTTTCCTCTTGATTTACACTTTTTCTTCCTAACCATGTTTACCTAAAAACAAACAGTATTCTTGATAGGAAAAGCTTTGCAATCAAGTCATGAACAGTTCAAAATAACTTCCACTGGTTGTAAAAAGATAAAATAGAATCTTGCATGAAAACTTCAACCGTGAAGACTATCACTATAGTACAGTCTGGCTACATGATAGCCTTTAGAGGAAGGCAAATAAGGGAAGATAAAGTCAGTGAGGTAAGACAGGACAAATTATAAATTGCTTTTTATACAGCACCAAAGAATTTATACTCTGAAGATACAAAAGGAGAAATTTAAGCAAGAGAATGAATGATGTGATCAAATCGAGTAGTGTTGAGGTCATTAATAAAAGTCTGCTGATACCCTGAGTGGTTATTCCTTCCAAGAAGCAACTACATTTACACTAGACTCTCAGCCTCCAGGCTGACAAATTACCCTTAAGACATCGTCCATGCAAATCACCAGAGTTCCAACTCTGAGCAGAGGAAATAATGGGTGTACCAAAGCTACTAAGTTCACTTGTAAAGCATTTTATAGGTTGTGAGCTCTTGCCTGTAACTTACTTTTCTTGTTTGATTAAAAAATATATATATATATATATATATATGTATATACACATATGCATATATATACATGTATATGTATGCATATGTGTATATATATATATATATATCTTATTCAGTTCCCCAAAATGAAGCTTATGACAATAAAATATTAGCTTTAGTTCAGTTCAGTTCAGTCGCTCAGTCGTGTCTGACTCTTTGCAACCCCATGAATCGCAGCACGCCAGGCCTCCCTGTCCATCACCAACTCCTGGAGTTCACTCAGACTCACGTTCATTGAGTCCATGATGCCATCCAGCCATCTCATCCTCTGTCGTCCCCTTCTCCTCCTGCCCTCAATCCCTCCCAGCATCAGAGTCTTTTCCAATGAGTCAACTCTTCACATGAGGTGGCCAAAGTACTGGAGTTTCATCTTCAGCATCATTCCCTCCAAAGTAATCCCAGGGTTGATCTCCTTCAGAATGGACTGGTTGGATCTCCTTGCAGTCCAAGGGACTCTCAAGAGTCTTCTCCAACACCACTGTTCAAAAGCATCAATTCTTCGGTGCTCAGCTTTCTTCGCAGTCCAACTCTCACATCCATACATGACCACTGGAAAAACCATAGCCTTGACTAGACGGACTTTTGTTGACAAAGTAATGTCTCTGCTTTTGAATATGCTATCTAGGTTGGTCATAACTTCACCTTTTAATTCCTACTATATATTTAAATATAGATTCATAAAACATATATATATCTCCAGATTCTTTTCAGAAAATAATTGATTTACAATGCATTTCAATTTTACTATCAAGAAGTTAGTAAGCAAATACTAGTTTATACGTTTCTGCACATAGGTAATAGGGTCAAATACATATCTGTTAATTTAGGCCGATTTTTACTCATTTAATGTGTTCCCCCAGGAATACCTTGCTAATAGCTTTTGTCACATAGCAAGATTAAACTGAAATATTCAGTCATTAGTCAACAGTCTCTGGATATCAAGAAAGGCACAAATTAAGGCTTATACTATCTGAAGTGATCCAAACTTAATAGTCACTAAAACTAAAAGAAAACCTAGACCTTAAACATTTCTTCACACAGTGAAGACTGGGAATTTCTTTCATAGCTCTTATTTTTATGTAATGATGTACCTGAATCCAGTATTTTAAATGTAATATTGTTATCATGTTCATTAACAGAAAAGCTTTGTCATAGTGGTAACACTTTTGCATTCATAATATTTAATCTCTGCTTAAAAGCAATTGAAAAATTTACCCTAAAAGATGGCAATCTGTTATATCTGTTTCATAGATTATAATATTCAGAAAACTGTATAATACACAAATATTACCATATGTGAGTCAGAATACTCTTGAAAAGTATCTGATTGGTTCATCTAAGCATTCAACTAATTGATGGTTATTTATTAATTGTAAGCTCACAACAAATACATCGGTTATCTATGTACAGTGGTGTCCTAGATAAATAATTATTTTTCTTGTTCACTGGAAATGACAGCTGTTTTCCTTATCGATCAAATTTGTTCAAAGAACAGTTTCAGGAGGTCAATGACACATTCTAAACTAAAGAAATTTACCAGAAACATAATTTGCATTAGCACAGTTTGCTCCTATGGCTTCAATTAAAAAAAAAAATTGTATGACCTTTCCCATATCAGATTATTTATGCTCAAAGATTAAACTAGGAATTAATATTGCAATTAAGGTATGTGCATGCTAAGTCATTTCAGTGTATCTGATTCTTTGTGACTCTATGGACCTGCCAGGCTCCTCTGCCCATGGGATTCTCCAAGAAGAATACTGGAATTGGTTGCCATGCCCTCCTCCAGGGAATCTTCTCAACCTAGGGATTGAACCCGCATCTCTTGATTCTCCTGCATTGGCAGGTGGGTTCTTTACCACTAGCAATTAAGGTACTACCATTCAAGAAAATCTTTGATTTTGTATTTTTGGCATACAAAAAAGTTCACTATGCAAAATGATAACACTTTCAGGGTAGAGCATATACAATAAATACACCATTTCATTAGCACTCATGATGAAACCGATTCAGCTCAAAATTTTATTTATGAGACATTATCCTAATTCCTTTTATCCTCATTTTTGGTAATTATGAATGTCACAGAATAGTATAACTTCAGTGTCCTTGCTGGGGAAGTTCTGGAATATACAGGGTACCCTGCCACACTGGTTTGAGAACAACTTGTCCCATCCATGCCTTTTTCTCCAGAGGTAGGATTTCAGTGAGGAAAGAATTCAACCCTTGACCAAAGGTACCTACCCTTATAAGAGGGAACACCAGTAATATAATTAAGTTTCTCTTCCCCTCTCCCAACTCTGTAGAAATCAAATAACACAAGCATGCTCTAAGAAAACTGTGAAATTATACATGCTTTGTTTGAGAGAATAATCAGAATGGAAACCAGTTGCCTCAAATATTTTGCTAATTTAAACTGTAGGTTCTAAAAATTTTCTAAAATGCAACCAAATTTATAACCTAGTGAACTAAAGGACTAATAAGTTACTTAGCTGCTAATTAACTAAGTGAATGTCCCAAATAAGATGAAATCTGGCTAAGCTATGCTGTCTTTCCTGAGTGATAAATTTGTCTACAATATCTTCCACTTAGGTCCCGCAAAGACAAAAAGATGCATGTAACATGAGTCATTTACAACAATTTGTCTTTTAACCACCTGCAATGTAAACATCTAAAACATTTTGATTCGCGTTTTAAGTAGTTGTGGCAAGGTGTAAATCAAAGTTAGTCTAGGAGAATAATCTATAAAGTGTCCTTTAGTGATTTTATCTTTAGATACGATTGAACTTAAAATCAGTTTTATATTTTATATTTTCAATCAAGTAGTTTATCCCAGACTCACTGTATAAACAGTATCATTTCAAAACCTATTTTATTTTTATTTATTTTTAAATTAATTTTTATTGGAGTACAGTTACTTTACAATGTTATGTTAGTTTTTCTGGTACAGCAAATTGAATCAGTACTCAGAAAATTGATATAGTACAGCAAATCAGTACAACAAATTGAATTGTACCTAAACAGATATCCCCTCTTTTCTGGATTTATTTCCTATTTAGTCACCACAGAGCACTGAGCATTCACTAAGATGTACAGTAGATTCTCACTAGGTAGCTGTTTTATGCACAGTATCTATGTGTATATTAGTAAATCCCAATCTTCTCATTCATTCTACCCGTCCTAACCTCCCTTGATGTCCCTACGTTTGTTCTCTTCCTCTGTGTTATTGTTTCTGCTTTGCCAGTAAGATCATCTAGCCCATGTTTCTAGATTCTACATATATGCATTAATGCATATTAATAATTGCTTTTCTCTTTCTGACTTCACTCTTTGCACTCATCTCACATGCTAGTAAAGTAATGCTCAAAATTCTCCAAGCCAGGCCTCAGCAATACGTGAACCGTGAACTTCCTAATGTTCAAGCTCGTTTTAGAAAAGGCAGAGGAATCAGAGATCAAATTGCCAACATCTGCTGGATCATCGAAAAAGCAAGAGAGTTCCGGAAAAACATCTATTTCTGCTTTATTGACTATGCCAAAGTCTTTGACTGTGTGGATCACAATAAACTGTGGAAAATTCTGAAAGAGATGGGAATACCAGACCACCTAACCTGCCTCTTGAGAAATCTGTATGCAGGCCAGGAAGCAACAGTTAGAACTGGACATGGAACAACAGACTGGTTCCAAATAGGAAAAGGAATACGTCAAGGCTGTATATTGTCACCCTGCTTATTTAACTTCTATGCAAAATACATCATGAGAAACACTGGGCTGGAAGAAACACAAGCTGGAATCAAGATTGCCGGGAGAAATATCAATAACCTCAGATATGCAATGACACCACCCTTATGACAGAAAGTGAAGAGGAGCTAAAGGGCCTCTTGATGAAGGTGAAAAATGAGAGTGAAAAAGTTGGCTTAAAGCTCAACATTCAGAAAACGAAGATCATGGCATCTGGTCCCATCACTTCATGGGAAATAGATGGGGAAACAGTGGAGACAGTGTCAGACTTTATTTTTGGGGGCTCCAAAATCACTGCAGATGGTGACCGCAGCCATAAAATTAAAAGACGCTTACTCCTTGGAAGAAAAGTTATGACCAACCTAGATAGCATATTCAAAAGCAGAGACATTACTTTGCCAAATAAGGTCCGTCTAGTCAAGGCTGTGGTTTTTCCTGTGGTCATGTATGGATGTGAGAGTTGGACTGTGAAGAAGGCTGAGCGCTGAAGAATTGATGCTTTGAACTGTGGTGTTGGAGAAGACTCTTGAGAGTCCCTTGGACTGCAAGGAGATCCAACCAGTCCATTCTGAAGGAGATCAACCTTGGGATTTCTTTGGAAGGAATGATGCTAATGCTGAAACTCCAGTACTTTGGCCACCTCATGCAAAGAGTTGACTCATTGGAAAAGACTCTGATGCTGGGAGGGATTGGGGGCAGGAGGAGAAGGAGACGACCAAGGATGAGATGGCTGGATGGCATCACGGACTCGATGGATGTGAGTTTGAGTGAACTCCGGGAGATGGTGATGGACAGGGAGGCCTGGCGTGCTGCGATTTAATGGGGTCGCAGATAGTTGGACACGGCTGAACAACTGAACTGAAGACTTACAGTCTCTAGGTTCATCCGTCTCACTGCAAGTGACTCAATTTTGTTCCTTTGATGGCTTAGTAATATTCCATTATTTTCATATATATATATGCCACATCTTCTTTATCCATTCTTTTGTGGATGGACATTAGGCTGCTTCTATGTCCTGGTTATTGTAAATAGTGCTGCAGTGAACACTGAGGTGCATGTGGCCTTTAGAATTATGGTATAAAATATAAACCTCTTAGAGGAAAACATAGGTAGAACACTCTTTGACATAAATCACAGCGAGATTTTGCTTGACCCACCTCCACAACCCATTTTATATAAGTAAAAGGAAATAACTCTAATTTCTGATAAAGGCAAATGACTGAAAATAACAGAAGGCTAGTGCAATGCAGACCCACTGGTGGAGGATGGTACAGCAGAGTTGTCAGGACTTTTGACTGAGTTGTTAAGAAAGGTTCCATTAAGGATTTAACATATGAGCTGAGACCTTAAGGATGACAAAAGCTAAGAGGAGATTACACAAGACAAAGACTGTTTAGAAAACTCAAGTCAGGAATCGTCATAATATCAAAAGCAGTGGTGTGGCAGCCCCATGGTTCAAAGGAAATACAGTGTAAATTGAGGTCAAAGAGGCAGGCATGGCCAGACCATGGAAAGCCTCATAATTATTTTTGTTTCCTGTTGTGATCCAAGTGCATTGGGGGAGGGGGAGGGATAACAGAATAACAGAATAATGCTCAGTCATTCAGTCCTTCTGATTCTTTGCAACCCCATAAACTGAAGCACACCAGTCTTCCTTGGGTTTCAGCTGAAAACTAATAAATAATAAAGGTATCTAAAAGAAAGAAAATTCCATGCTTATTTTACCTGTATATATTGTAACATATACATTTTATTTTTATGTTTAACTTTTTAAAAGTTTCAAATAAAAATAAAAAGTTTCAGGAATTATTTTGAATTATAATAAATTTGATGGAAGGGTATGCACATATACTCAAAAGCTTAACATGCTCCCATGGATCAAAAATAATCATGGAAAATAATTATATTAGTCTCAAAAGCTTCCAGACATGGAACAATGGACTGGTTTAAAACTGGGAAAGGAGTACGTCAAGGCTGGATATTGTCACCCTGTATATTTAATTTATATGCAGAGTAAATCAGGTGAAATGCCAGGGTGAATGAAGCAAAAGCTGAAATCAAGATTGCCTGGAGAAATATCAGCAACCGCAGATATGCAGATGACTTAGTCCTTACATCAGAAAGCAAAGAGGAACTAAAGAGCCTCTTGATGAAAGTTAAAGAGGAGAGTGAAAAAGCTGCCTTAAAACTCAACATTCAAAAACCTAAGATAATAGGATCTACTCCCTTCAGTTCAGTCACTCAAATCCTGTCCTACTCTTTGTGACTCCACGGACTGCAGCACACCAGGCTTTCCTGTCCAGCACCAAATCCTGGAGCTTGCTCAAACTCATGTCAATTGAGTCAGTGATACCATCCAACCATCTCACCCTCTGTCATCCCCTTCTCCTGCCTTCAATCTTTCCCAACATCAGGGTCTTTTCTTTCTTTCTTTTTTTAAATGAATTTATTTATTTTAGTTGGAGGCTAATTACTTTACAATATTTTGGTGGCTTTTGCCATACATTGATATGAGTTAGTCACGAGTGTACACCTGTACCCAATCCTGAACCTCTCTTTCACCTCCCTCCCCTTCCCATCCCTCTGGATTGTCCCAGTGTGCTAGCTTTGAGGGCCCTATTTCATGCATCAAACTTGGACTGGTGATCTGTTTCACATATGGTAATATACATGTTTCAAGGCTTTTCTCTCAAACCATCCACCCTTGCCTGTTCCATAGAGTCCAAAAGTCTGTTCATCTGTGTCTCTTTTGCTGTCTTGCATATAGGGTCATTATTACCACCTTTCTAAGTTCCATATATATATGTGTGTGTGTGTGTGTGTGTGTGTGTGTGTGTGTGTGTGTGTGTGTGTTAATATATTTGGTGTCTTTCTTTCTGACTTACTTCACTCTGTATAATAGGCTCCAGCTTCATCCACCTCATTAGAACTGACTCAAATGTGTTCTTTTTAATAGCTGAGTAATATTCCATTGTGTATATGTACCACAACTTTGTTATCCATTCATCTGCCAATGGACATCTAGGTTGCTTCCATGTCCCAGCTATTGTACATAGTGCTATGATGAACTCTGGGGTACACGTGTCTCTTTCAGTTCTGGTTTCCTTGGTGTGTATGCCTAGCAGTGGGATTGCTGGGTTCTATGGAAGTTCTATTTCCAAGTTTTCAAGGGATCCCCATACTGTTCTCCATAGTGGCTGTACTAGTTTGCATTCCTACATCAGGGTCTTTTCTAATTAGGCAGTTCTT